>JAVLUX010000034.1:14352500-14357500 GCA_032164185.1 Moxostoma hubbsi
ATTATGACAAAGGTATATTCGTTTTATAAAGAGAGATCACAATTGTTATAAACATTTTTTATAACTACTACTCTCATTGCACTCTGTAAAACTCCATTCTGATTAGACAGTCATGGCAATCTGTGGTCAAATATTGTTGTGTTGTGTTCTTGGCAACCAATTTCCTACATGGCTATTTAAATTACATTGAATATTTCTCGACTGACCTTACATAATTCATTCTTGGTGTAGTTTAAAAATGTGTCTATATTTTATTGGTTTATTCCAACTTGATTGTGTGTGTTTGATCCTCAGAGTCTGCAGTCTCTCTGTGACCTGCGGACCACCCCTCGTTTCCCCTTCTCAGGGGAGCTGGATCTTGCTGTGGGTGGTGCAGTGGAGAGCATGGGCCCAGAGGTGGTCCTGAATGCTATCCCGCTCCTCATCACTGGAACGGAGTGAGTTAAAGGGATAGTTCACACAAAAATTTTAATTCTCTCATTATTTACTCACCCTCATGCCATCCAACATAAAAAAAGTATAGGGCTTACTTCTGCTCAACACAAATATTTTTGAAATATTTTTCAGCTCTGTAGGTCAACACAATGCAAGTAAATGGTAGCCAGATTTTTTTAATGTAGCATAAAAGTGATCCATACGACTCCATTGGTTAATTCCATGTCTTCTGAAGTTATGGGTGTGGGTGAAAAACGGATAAATATTAAAATTCTTTTTTACTACTAATTCTCCTCCCTGCCCAGTAGGTGGTGATATGCATGAAGAAAACAAATTGCCAAAAACAAAAGAATGAAGAAGTAAATGTTAAAATGTAGCTTTATAGTAAAAAAAAAAAAAAAAAGGACTTAAATATTGATCTTTTTCTCACCCACACCTATCATATCTCTTCAGAAGACATGGATTTAACCACTGTAGTCATATGCATTACTTATATGCTACATTCAAATTTCTGGCCACAATTCACTTGCTTTGTATGGACCTAAAGAGCTGAAAAATATTTGTTTGTGTTCAGTAGAAGAAAGTCATACACATCTGGGATGGCATGAGGGTGAGTTAATGATGAGAGAATTTAAATTTTTGGTCAAACTCTCCCTGCTAATCTGATGATTCGCAATCTAGAAACTACTCTGTCGTAGTCCATTACGTTAAATCAAACCATTAATGTGATGTCTTTTTTAATTGATTGTTTGCAGCGATGACCTTGAGTTCCCACGCAGCTGGCTGATCCCAGTCATTAGAGATCATGTAAAAAATACTCAACTGGCTTATTTCACCTCCTCATTTTTCCCCTTGGCAACCAAACTTAAACAGACAGGTTTGTTTCGGTGCTCATCAAACACACACATTGGTTTACATTGCAGCTAACTATCAAATGATGCTTAATTTCTCAATCCTTTGGCATGATATTTCAGCTGAAGAACTGGAGCAATCGGGGCAAAAACTTATGGCGAAAGTGTATCAGACACTACAGCTCCAGGTACAATAAGTGGCAAAGTATTTCATTCTGAACAGCTAGTTTTTTGGTGAAAAGTCATTGATTCATCCATTTGATTTATTTTTCCTGTGGTCTTAAGTGTTATTCAACGTAGGCCATGCTTTTTGTTTTGTTTTAGATTTGGACCATGTTACCTGGTTTTTGCACTAAACCAACAGATCTGGTGGCATCTTTTAAGGGCATTGCCCGGTCTTTGGGTATGGCTCTCAGCGAACGTCCTGATCTCCGCCTCTGCATCTGTCAGGCCCTACGCACTCTCATCAACAAGAGCTGTGAAACAGGTTAGCCTACCTCTGTTTATGAAGAATATATGGACAAATTGGTTATTAAAACATACCAAGACACACCTGATTTCCTTTTTGGTCTCATTTTGTTTTTGTTGCTATGGTTTATGATAGCTCATAGATATTTGTGATGGTAATTTGATGTTTTTTGGTCATTTGCAGAGGAAGAGAAGGCTGAAATGAATCGATTTTCCAAAAACTTCCTTCCCATCCTGTTTAACATTTACAGCCAGCAGCCAACACCTGGAGAGGTGACCTGTGCTAGGATGGCGGTCCTGGACACAATCAGAGTTTACTTGACCGTCACAGATCAGAAGGTAATTTTCAAGTTCTCCCTGTCAGAATCTACCATTTGAAAAAATTTATTGCAGACTTATGAAATTGAAGACTGATGTTTGTGAAGTATTTGTGGTAATAATGCACATGATCCACCAATGTCTGCACTTCAGATGGTGTCCACATTCCTGCAGAAAGCATCTGAAAGGCTCAGCAGTGCGGACAGCTCTGAGTTTACAAGGTAAATATGGTGTCAAACCTAAACATTTCTGGAAAAAAAAAAACTCATCCAAATAGAAACCTAAAGAATTCATATTTTGAGATTGTATTTTGTTATTGGACACAGTGCCAAGGATCAGCCTAAAGAAGTGGGTTGTTGTTTCAGTAGAATGGCAGGTGTAATCACTAATGGTTTCATTATATAATTGATTGGAGTTTCATCTTTAAAATAACAAGCTCAATTTGCAAGATTTCTAATTGCAATACGACACTAGATAGATTTTGGTGTGTTAAGAAAACGCTTGCTTTTGTTTTGTAGGCTTGCAGTTATGGACCTGATAGTTGCAATGGCTCCCTTTGTGGATGAAGCATCTATGACCCAAACCTTTGAACTGATTAAACCTTTTCTGGAGGTGGGAATCTTCCTTTTACAGGGTTTCCACAGTCATGGAAAACATTAGTAACAACAGTATCAGCAAATTGAAAAAAAAAAAATGTCTTGGCATTTAAAAAATTTCTGCAGTGAATAGACATTCAATGAATCAGTCAAATCAATCAGACTGATTCATTAGATTAGTGTAAACCAAAATGATTTTTAAAGATTTGTATCCATCAGTAATCTTAAACAACTTTAAATGTAATGAAAATTCAATGGTCAAAATGTGTTGGAAATTTGTTTTTACCATCTCCAACTTTATTTTGACTTGTTTTTCTGTTATTAATGTACTTTATCTAATGTTTGTGTGTGTTTGTAGAGCAAGGACTCTGGCATCCAGAAGAAGGCCTACAGAGTGTTGGAGGAAATGTGTGGAGGAGAGAGAGAACCATGTAAGACTTTTGTTCTGGGTAATTTTAAGCAGCTGAAGGGAACTCTGCTGGACAGTCTGAAGACTGCGGCTTCACCTGCCAAACGGGTAATCAGCCTCAATAAACACCTTAATAACATAATATAAATAAATAAAAATACACTGCAATATTAGTGTGTGTGTGTATGTGTATATATATATATATATATATATATATATATATATATATATATATATATAATTTTTTTTTTATTTTCAGCCCAGACTGAAGTGTCTGATGCACATAGTGAAGCAGTTAAATGAAGAACACCTGGATTTTATTACGGCTCTGCTTCCTGAGGTATGTCTCACACAGTGTCTTTAAAAAGAGTGTTTTTGCAGAGTGATTTTGATATTATATATTTTTGTTTAGGTCATCGTTTGTACCAAGGAAATGTCCATTGGGGCCCGCAAAAATGCCTACTTGCTCCTGGTTGAGATCGGCAATGCTTTTGTAAGGTTTTGTGGGAACCAGAAAGGTATAAAGATAGCACCAGATTCATCTTTAACAAGTTTATTTATATTTGACTAAAATAAGAGCTGAAATAACGAAGTGTCAATCATATGTTTTAGATGCTATATATGAGTATTTGAGCCACGTGTACATTGGACTCACTGGTTCTGTGACCATGATTACTTGCACA
Source organism: Moxostoma hubbsi (assembly GCA_032164185.1). Classification (NCBI taxonomy): domain Eukaryota; kingdom Metazoa; phylum Chordata; class Actinopteri; order Cypriniformes; family Catostomidae; genus Moxostoma; species Moxostoma hubbsi. Next base: position 14,356,261 of record JAVLUX010000034.1, read on the forward strand.
GTGCTGGCCTTAACAAGACTGGTGTTTCATTACAAAGGTGAGAATGACTGCTACTTAAACACAGTTTCCCTTTATCTAGGTATGTTTTCACTGCATAATCAAAGTGTGATGATATATAGATGTATAATAATACAGATTATATTATAAATGTGATAAGGTGGTGGTAGCTAAAACATGCTTGTTGAGTAGAAGAAATTCACCCTTATATGTGATTTGTGATCATAGCAGGTGTAATTAAATGTGTGTGACTAGTATGTTTTATTGAAAAGCATAGATAATTATAGAATTACTGTGGGTTTTATGCGCAGATTCCATAGATGTCTCCTCACTGGAGCAGCTCTTGCATAATGTCTGCCTGCTGCTCACCAGCAGAACACGAGATATCGTCAAAGCCTCTCTGGGCTTCCTGAAAGTCCTTCTCTTTGCACTGGATGTGAAGGTTTTAGCCAGCCATGTGACAGTCATTGTAAGTGAAGAAAGTCATATTTTTCTGTCTATAAAAGTTTATATTTGGTAATCAGCAGAAGAGAAGTGACTGTGCGTGTGCATTTATTTTTTCTGCCCTCTTTTTGTAGATGGAAGGCATCAGTAATATGAAAGATGACATGCGGAGACATTTTAGGATGAAACTTAAGAGTATATACACCAAATTAATTAGGAAATTTGGGTGAGTTTGGGAGACACATAACCAATTGATTCTAATGAGGCTTCTATTTTTTTGTACTGCGTTTGAAATGTGTGAATGTAAAATGTGTTCAGGTTTGAGCTGGTGAAAAGCATGCTGCCTGCTGAGCACCACAAGGTCCTGGTGAACATCCGTAAAGTGGAGGCCAGAAGTAAGAGACGCAAGCTCCTGAGTAAAACAGACGAGGACAGAGGATCAGACACTGAGGATGAGACGTCTAATGTGAAAGGAGAGAGGTACTGTCAACACTGTGTTTGTGACTGGTACACTGGAGGCTTTTGAATGACGTGCCTCACTTTGATTGGCTGTTCTTTTTGTAGTATTGAGGACATTCTGGCTGATACGGACTCTGATGACACTGATGAAGATGAGAAGCCCAAGAAGGGTCAGAAAAAGCCAGTAAAAAAGAAGGGTCTGGCCTGGTTGAAGGAGGGTGTTTCTGACGATCCTCTCAACTTCCTTGATCCAAAAGCAGCACAACGAGTTCTTGGTAAGAACCCTTAGTCGTTTTTCTTTCCATTTGATTCAGTCATTATTAGTTGATTATGATGGATC
>JAVLUX010000034.1:16162500-16417500 GCA_032164185.1 Moxostoma hubbsi
CGATTTCTGTTGAGACATTCAGATGGTAGAGTCAGAATTTGGCGTAAACAGAATGAGAACATGGATCCATCATGCCTTGTTACCACTGTGCAGGCTGGTGGTGGTGGTGTAATTGTGTGGGGGATGTTTTCTTGGCACACTTTAGGCCCCTTAGTGCCAATTGGGCATCGTTTAAATGCCACGGCCTACCTGAGCATTGTTTCTGACCATGTCCATCCCTTTATGGCCACCATGTACCCATCCTCTGATGGCTACTTCCAGCAGGATAATGCACCATGTCACAAAGCTCGAATCATTTCAAACTGGTTTCTTGAACATGACAATGAGTTCACTGTACTAAAATGGCCCCCACAGTCACCAGATCTCAACCCAATAGAGCATCTTTTGGATGTGGTGGAACAGGAGCTTCATGCCGTGGATGTGCATCCCACAAATCTCCATCAACTGCAAGATGCTATCCTATCAATATGGGCCAACATTTCTAAAGAATGCTTTCAGCACCTTGTTAATCAATGCCACGTACAATTAAGGCAGTTCTGAAGGCGAAAGGGGGTCAAACACAGTATTAGTTTGGTGTTCCTAATAATCCTTTAGGTGAGTGTATATTTATGGATGTGCTTGTGTGTATCTCAAACTGAAGAATAGACATTTTACATGATCTGGCACTAAGCATGTTTTCTAGCTGGCCAAATGCCTAGCTCTTGGGTGACCTGGCTTGATCTTCCTGGTCATGTTTTGTATTATGGATACTGTGTATTTTCTGCCAGCTCTATCTTGCCCTGGCAAGACATGGACACCCAGCTAACCTCCTCTGGCCCCTTCTCTCATTCAAGCCAGGAGCAGCTAACCCCAAAGGATTTCTCATTTGTGGCTTGTGCACAATCAATGCACCTTCTCTTCCTTCACAGACAGGGACCATGTATCAGCACTTTCCTCTGTGTGTGTGTGTGTGTGTGTGTGTGTGTGTGTGTGTGTGTGTGTGTGTGTGTGTGTGTGTGTGGTGTGTCTGTTTCCAGTTTTTTCTTTGTTTCACTAACCTTTCCCCATTACCTGCCCTTCTGAAACTGCAGTGTCCACTGGCATGTCTTCATTGTTCTCTCTCTTTTTCAGTCTTCTGTGCATTTTGTGCAACTCTTCACCATGTTTCTCTTTTCTCTATGTACACTACTGTATATGGCCAAAAGTATGTGGTCACCCCCCTAACGTCTTTGGCTATTTCAGATACTTTTTACTAAAAGGCAGGGTTGTGAGGGTTACTTTTGAAATGTATTCCACTACAGATTACAGAATACATGCTGTAAAATTTTATTTGTAACGTATTCCATTAGACTACTCAAGGTCAGTAACATATTCTAAATACTTTGGATTACTTCTTCAGCACTAGTACATTTTTTCACTTGTTTTGACTATAAAAACTCTGCCAGTACAGTAAGAAAAAATACACATGTTAAAAATACATTCTCAGAAAAACCTAAATATCTTAAGCAGTGTTGTTTCTAAAACAAGATCAATCAAATGTATCTTATTTTAAGGATTTTTAGATATTTTTCCAGAAAAACAACACAAAAATGATTATCAAGGATACAATTTTTGCCCTAATATCAAAGGTCTTATTAGAGAAAAAATAATTGTGATCCAATGTCAATTTTCTTGCTAAAAAAATAAATCATTATCGTGCCTGGTAACGTGCATGCAAAATGGCAAGAAATAGTATTTTAGCTTAGCGTAAATCTGATAATTTCCTCAAGGTTTATTTTTATTTCTGCTGCTCCAAACTTACTTCATACGTACTTCTCTATCTGCTCGTATGAATGACACACATCATAATAAAGCATTTCAGCGCTGTTTAAATACACTTTGGATCTCATCATTTATACGTATAAATGTTTTCTAATTGAAAGGACTAAATATTAAATTAAACAAATAAAAATACAATTCAAAGTAATCTCTTCAGTAATCAAAATACATTTTGAATGTAACTATATTCCAATTACTGATGATTTAAATTGTAACTGCACTGTAAAACAGTGACTTATAGTTTGTATGTTAAAAACGCAATCCTGTTACATGTATTCTGTTATTCCCCAACCCTGCTAAAAGTTACATAAAATCAAGAATACAGCTATACAATCTCCTTAGGCAAACATTTTCAGTAGAATGAGCCATACCAAATAGCTCAGTAACATTCACTAAAATGGTTTACTAAGGTTGAAAAAAGCCCAATACAAAGCCAAGACCTAAATCCCATTAAATACCTGAATTAACTGGAATGCCTACTACTAGCTGGGCCCCAGCGTGTACCCTCTGCTTGTTCTCCCAGACTGTGTTGTCTCTTCTTTAATGTTCTCTTAGCTTGGTTTGGCCCATTGTAGGGCCATAGTGTGTCTGGATAGACTGCAGAGGGAATTGTGAATGATTTGCAGCCTGTGGGAGAAACTGGGGCAAAAGCTGAATCCATCTTTGACAAAAGGATAAAGTTTCATCTATTCTCAAAGCCTTACATGTAAAAAGACTATCCAGCTCACAGTGTGTGCATTAGTGGAGAAGGGACAGTCTGCAGACATGCACTCTCTCATTTGCACTCTTTGCAGAGGGACTGGAAAAAAGTTGCAGTTTGTTCAGGTCTGCTAATGATACCAAAAGGAAGCGAGCGTGATCAGGAGGGCCATCTTCAAGGAGAGGGCTTTGAGCTCGTCTGATTCTAGCAGCTGGAAAGAGGGTCTCTGAAGGCCTGAAAGGACCACGAAGAGATCCCATGAGGGGAACAGGCATGGCTTGGGAGGGTTCAGCCTCCGGGCACCCCTATGGAACCTGATAATCAGATCGTACTTTCCTAGGGACTTACCGTCCTCAGCGTCGTGGTGAGCCGATATGGCGGCTACATAGACCTTAAAGGTGGAGAGGGACAGCCTCCCCTCCAACCTCTCTTGCAGAAACTGCGCATCTGTGCGGGTCTTCAGATCGAGAAGAACACCAATTTGCGAACAAGTGCCACTTTAGGGCATAATGTTGCCTGGTAGAGGGTGCTCTGGCTTGGTTGATCGTGTCTACAACAGCAGCTGGTAGGCCACTTAGATCTTCTGCTTGCCCCAAAATAGCGGGAGAAACCTCCGCAGGGAAGGATTACAACAAGCAACTTTAGGCAGTTGACGTGCCAACCCAGCCGGGGCCAGGAGCTGGAGGCTGCTTGCCCATTGCACACAGTGCCCCAACTCAGTCTGAGGTGACCAGAATGCATCGGGACACCTGTTGTAGGGGGACTCCTGTCCGCAGAAAACAGAGGTCTGTCTAAGGGTTGGAAGTCTGGAAGCAGATAGAGGTGATGAACACACAGTAACACACGCTGAGAATGTCTTATGCCCCAGGAGCATCTGGAACTACCGCAATGGAACCACCGTGCCTTTTCAGAGCGAACTTAGGCAGTTCAGCACCGGCTGCGTGCTCTCATTTGTGAGGCAGCTGTCATTGAGAAATGCTCTTTTCCTCATCGACCTGAAGCCCTAGACGGCTGAGGTGCCTGAGAACCTGGTCCCTGTGGGCGCACAGAGACTCTCGAGAGTGAGCTAGAATCAGCCAGTCATCGAGGGAGTCGAGTATGCAGATGCCCACTTCCCTTAGCGGGGCAAGGGTGGCCTCTGCGACCTTCATGAAGAAGCGAGGGTACAGAGACGAGCTGAAGGGGAGGACCTGTTACTAGTACATTGGACCATCGGACAGGTCTGTGGTGAGGCAAGGTGGGACGTGAAAGTATGTAACCTTCGGGTCTACCACTGCAAACCGTTGAGAAATCGGGCTTTGTGGCTGAATGACCAGGTTCAGCCACAGATGTCATTCCTGGACCACAAATGTGGGCGTCGCCTGTCAGAGTGCTAGTGCTGTGACCTTCGTGGCCCGGGGGGGGCGCGATCGGTCATCGAGCGCAGTTTCTGCAGCACATCAGGAACAGGACTACCCAAGTGCAGAACTTTAAGTGCCTTGGCCTGGTGGATTTGCAGGGCAGCAATGGAACATCAAGGGGAAAGGTTATGTAGGACCAGAGGAACCAATTGTCTGGCCATGAGAGGTGAGGGGGGTGAACGGAGGGTTCCAGTCCTGCCCCGCGCTCACAGCGGCCCGGGTAAGCATAACGGACATCTGCGCGTCAGGCTCAGACCGGACGAGCAGACCCGAAGGTGGCTGCCCAGTCGAGTCATCATATGACGCTCTCTGATGCTGCAGCGAAATCATCATCCAGATTGCAGGGTCCGAGGGAGTAAACAGACTGGCCGTGAGGCGAGCCGCTCTCACCTCGAGCCCGAACAGAAAAAACGAGTGTGCTGGGGGGTGAGTGGTTTGTAGTGGTTTACCCAGCGAAACCGAGACCGCTGCACTCCCCAAATCACCTTCATGGCCGGGGGTGGCTGAAGTGACTTTCTCTTGGAGGAAAGAAAGCCGCAACAGCAACGTTGCCATGGTTATGTTCTCGCACTGAGAACATGAACCATTCATAAAATACTGTCTGCATGTGATCGCAGCCCAGAAACGCGAGGCAGCTCTTATGACCATCAGAAGCAGAGAGATATCTGCCGCATCCAGGAACTACACAAAGGCAGAAAGGCATCTTTAAAAAGATGCATCTTTAAAAAGATGTTCAATGCCAATGTGTATACTCTATTAGAGGAAATATACTCTTTTAATATTTAAGGAACTGTTGTTGAAGTGCCCAGGGGCAAAGCTGCACTGCCGTGCAGACAAGGAGAGAGCCGCTGATATGCGCCATAGATCCAACAGCAATGCTCTACAGAGGTGAGTGGAACAGTAGTGATCTCAGCTTGCTGATCGCACAACCGCTTGGCTCCGAAGAAGAAATCTGAATGTACAGGGGCATGATTCCCTCCCTTTATACCTGTATATCTGTGGGAGGGACATGCAAATTCTGTCTGCCAAATTTTCATTGGCCTTTTCCTCAAGTTCAGAGGTAACTGAGGCCTTCAAGTAAGTCCCCTAGTGTTGCTTCACTCGACACAACCTCAATGTGAGCAACAGACGGGGAACCATATATTATGGAAATACAGTATATTATAATTCATACAGTCACTGTGTATTTCCAGAGTGGCAATAATGATTTGTAAATTAATCGGCATCTGAAGCAGCATATACACACACCGAGCAATTTTTTGGAACACTATGGTCCTAATAAAGTGCCTGACGTGGGTCTTCTGCTGTTGTAACCCATCCGCCTCAAGGTTCGACGTATTAGGCATTCTGTGATGCTATTCTGATAGCTACAATTGTATAGAGCGGTTATCTGAGTTACCACAGCCTTTCTGTCAGCTCAAACCAGTCTGGCCATTCTCCGTTGACCTCTCTCATCAACAAGGCATTTTACCGTCCGCGGAACTGACGCTCACTGCATGATTTTGGCACCATTCTAGTAAACTCTAGAGACTATTGTGCGTGAAAATCCCAGGAGATCAAAATCACTGAGATCAATTTTTGGATTTGGATTGGACCTACTGTACATTATTAGGCAGGTACCCAATTATTTTTAAAGTTGAGATCTACACAATATATTTTCATTGATTGAATGGTCTTTTAAAACCTTTTCAGTTATTTATAGTCAAATTAATTTAAACACACACCACAGATGTGGTTAAAGAAACCATTCAACCGAAACACGTTTTCTTTCTTTTTTCATTATATATGATTCCATTGGGTTCTATCTTTAGGAAGCATGGGCTGTCGTTCCATTGCTATGCAGATGATACTCAAATCTATGCCCTTAAAAAATAGAGTTCTGATGGTGTGGAAGCACTTATGACATGTTTGTCTGATGTGAAGGCTTGGTTGACTCTTAATTTTAATTAGAGTAAAACTGAAATAATAGTGTTCGGTCCATCGGATTCTTTCAGTACTTCCAAAATAAATCTTGGTGATATATAATTTTCTGTGAAGCCTTGGGTTAAAACTCTGGATGTCGTTTTTGATGATGGTTTGAATTTGACAAACCGATGAATACAGTGGTCAAATCATGCTTGTTTCAGCTTCGACTACTAGCAAATGTAAAATCTATTCTATCTAGTAACATTTAAAAAAAAATTATTCATGTCTTTATTACATATAGGCAGGATTACTGTAACTCACAGTATTTTTGGATTAGCCAGTCATCTCTATCCCACTTACAGCTAGCTCGGCTGCAAGACATTTAACTAGTACTAAAAAACGAGATCACATTGCGCCAGTTTTATGTTCTTTGCATTGGTTGCCTGTGCAATATTGAGTAAATTTCAAAATTCTTCTTTTAGTGTTTAAATCTTTAAATGGTTTGGCTCCTCCTTATCTTTTGGATTTACTGACTGAACATCGTCCGGTTTTGTCTCTCCAGTCGTCCAACCAGAGATTGTTGTGCATCCCGAAGTCGAAGCTGAAACGTAGGGGTGACCGTGCCTTTTCTGTAGCTGCACCTAGATTGTGGAATGCTCTGCCCCTCTGTATTAGATCTGCACCATCACAATCTGTTTTTAAATCTAAGATTTAGCATAATCAACGAGGAAGTTTTATTGCACTGTATTTTATTAATGATACTGTATTGTATAAGTGTTCTGTTTTTTATTGTGCAGCACATTGGTCAATCCTGGTAGTGTTTAATGGTGCTATATAAATAAAATTGACATTGACTTTCGCTGAACAGCCACTGCTCTTAAAGAGGAGGTACCATTTTAACATTTGTTATACATAACCTCATTGTAAATACTACAAATTATGCATATAAAATAAATATATTTAAAGGGACCACAATAAATGATATTTACTTCAAACATTTTAAATATTGATGAATTTAACAAATACAATAGTCTCCTACAGTATCTATGCAAGGGTTTGGTGAAATTCGGCAAAGAGTTCAGGCAGCTCTGGCTCATGCTGCTATATCTTTTCAATTCATCTGAATGATGGGGTGCATTTCTTTCAGAAGTTGTCATCCCTATATCCTATATTGTGAGAGCTGCTGAAAGGTGTGGGGCTCAAAAATTGTGGTCATTTGGTAATTTTTTAGGAAATTCTGTTTGGTCCAACCCTACAGCTTGTCTACCATTTAATTATTCCATCAAAAAGCCCTGTTTAGGCATAATTTATAACCTTTTCAAAGTGTTCAAAGATCCCCTAGACTACATTACATTGACAGAATGTTTAAATGAGCAACAAGTCTGTTTTGGAATGTTCATAATTTCAAACTTCAGCTGTCAAAACTTACAAACAATTACGGTCCGTAATTAACCTATGTGTATAATACAATGTATTTATAGTGTAACTACATTTTGTCCTGGAGAATTCTTACAAGATTCACATTTGCTGCTACTGAGGTTGAGGTACAGTGTGGGTAGGTTTACACTAGTTTGGCCATGGCAAAAAGGTAAATTGAAGGTGCATAGCAACCACACAGGAGGGGGCACACAAAGGGGACACCTGCATGTCCACATCAAGGGTGCCATTTGGGACAAGGCCTAAATCTTATACAAGTAAGAGTGGGTACAAAACCCAAGACTCAAGAAGCATTGCCCTCCATCCCATCCAGTGGACAGTAATGACAGGAAATTATATGGTGTCAGAATAGCAGCACTTCCACAGGGGGAAGCAGAGTCATATACTTAGTCTCATCCCTGCAAAGAACCAGTTGAAAATTAAAATCCTCCCATACTCCTCTCTGTAATTACCCACCTATGGGGAGGATGGATGAAAGCAGGTAGATGGATTGAGACGGGGAGGGGACTGAGAGAATGTGAGGGAGTCAAGGAAAAAAATTGTGGAAATAAATGGAGGCTCGGAAGACAAGGCAGAGAGAATGTATTTTTATTAAGATTCCTCTCCTCAGATGTGTTCCTAATGCACACTCAGTGCAATCTTTCCATCCTTTCTTCTCTCTTGCATCAAGCCTCATGCTGTGGTAGGGAGAGATCAAGGAATTACTGATGTGGAAAGAGAGAGACATTTCCCAATGACTTAGTGATTCTATTACAATCAAAAGTATGGCTGTCTTCTTAAAGTGTTAGTTCACCCAAAAATGAAAGTCCTCTCATCATTTACTTGCCTTTATGCCATCCCAGATGTGCATGACTTTCATTCTTTAGAAGAACTGAAGTGAGAAGATTTTTATAAGCACATTTCAGCTCTTTGGAAGTATATAGGTGCCATCATTCTGCTGGTTATTTTACAGTCCAAAAGTCATATTAAGGCAGCATAAAAGTAATACACATGACTCCAGTCAATCAGTTAATGTCTTCTGAAGCAAATCAATAGGTTTGTGTAAAAAAGAAATAGATCATTAAAACTTTATTAACTTAAAAAACACATCAGTGATGTAAGCACAATGTCACATTCACATTAAAAGTCAGAGGCATTATTTGTATGCAACAGAGGAATGAACGTCACATGATAGTTAGGTCATTTCAAACAGCAACGGGAAGTAACGATTTAAAGTAAAAAAAATTAAATAATTATTATTTATAGATTTTACTTTTGAACAGCCAGCAGCCTGATGGCACCCATTCACTTGCATTATATGGACAAACAGAGTTGAAATGTGATTATAAAAATCTTCACTTAGATTCTGCTGAACAAGGAAAGTCATACAAATCTGATGTTATCTGCTTACAGATAATAGAAATTAAGAAGGGTCTCTACAGCCCTTACTTCATTGTACCCAAGAATGGTGGCGGCTTACGTCCGATCTTGGACTTGTGAGTTCTCAACCGGGCTCTGTTCAAACTCCTGTTCAGAATACTCACGCAAAACATATCTTAACTTGCGTCCGGCATCTAGATTGGTCCGCAGCAGCAGACCTAAAGGACGCGTATCTTCACATCTTATTTCTGCCTCGCCAGACTCAAGTCGCTGCGCGCCACTCACATCCCCGGTAACCTCAATGTGGTAGCGGATGCGCGGTCACGACAACGCTTGCCCAGTGGAGAGTGGAGGCTTCACCCCCAGTCGATCCAGCTGATTTGGGAACGGTTCGGCAAGGCTCAGGTAGACCTGTTTGCCTCCCGAGAGACCTCCCTCTGTCCGCTCTGGTATGCCCGAAGAGAGGCTCCCCTTGAGGCAGACACACTGGTACACAGTTGGCCTGTGGGGCTGCGCAAGTACGCATTCCCACCAGTGAGCCTTCTTGCACAGGTGCTGTGCAAGGTCAGGGAGGATGAGGAACAAGTCACCCTAGTGGCCTAGTTCTCGGACCTCGTACCCCTAGCTACAGCCCCTCCCTGGAAAATTCCCCTGAGGAAAGACCTTCTTTCTCAGGGATGGGTCATGCTCTGGCATCCGCATACAGAAATTTGGAACCTCCACGACTGGCCCCTGGACGGGATGAGGAAGATCTAGCTGGTCTAACACCTGCCATCGTAGCCACGATCAACCAAGCCAGAGCCTCTTCTACCAGGCAACTTTATGCCCAGAAGTGGCGCTTGTTCGCAAATTGGTGTTGAACCTTCCACCCTGAAGGTGTATGTCGCCGCTATCACGGCCCACCACGACGCAGTAGATGGCAAGTCTTTGGGTAAGCACGACTTAATCATCAGGTTCCTAAGAGGCGCCCGGAGTTTGAACCCCTCCTGGCCAAGACTGTTCCCCTCCTGGGATCTCTCAGTGGTCCTCACGGGCCTCCAGAGACTCCCCTTCGAGCCGCTAGAATCAGTTGGACTCAGGGCCCTCTCTTTAAAAGACGGCCCTGCTGATCGCACTCACCTCCATCAAGAGGGTCGGGGACCTGCAAGCATTCTCTGTTAGCAACACTTGCCTGGAGTTCGGTCCGGCAGACACATATGTGATCCTAAGACCGTGACCGGGCTGCATGCCCAAGGTTCCTACTACACCCTTTAGAGACCAGGTAGTGAACCTGCAAGCGAAGCTGCCCCGGGAGGAGGCAGGCCCAGCCCTTTTGCTGTGTCCGGTACGTGCCTTTGCGTACCTACTTGGACCGCATGTAGAGCTCTAGATGTTCTGAGCAGCTCTTTGTCTGCCGGTGGACAGCGGAAAGGGAATGCTGTCTCCAAACAGAGGCCTTCCCTCTGGGTAGTTGACACCAGTACATTGGCTTATCACACCCAGGCTGTGCCCCTCCACTTACGGGTCCGAGCACACTCATCAAGGTGTGTTGCGTCCTCACGGGCACTGGCCAGAGGCATCTCCCTGGCAGACATATGCAGAGCAGCAGGTTGGGCAACACCTAACACCCTTGCAAGATCTTACAATCTCAGGGTAGAGTCAGTTTCGTTCCATGTTTTCTCAGGACCAAGCCAGTAGAACTCGGTAACACGCTGGCAGATTAACCGTGTGGACCTTTTGCGCCTAGCACCCTTTCCCTTGACCGAGGTAAAATCGTGTGCTTTCTCTCCCAGGAGATCCCACCCCTGTCCCTGGATGATTCCTCCCTAGTTCTGTGGGTCCGCAGTTCAGCGGAGGGACTCGCCGACCCAATCCACTGCGGGTACTTAATCTACCCTGTACTGGAATAGGTGCTCCACTGGTCAGGACTCGTATGTGGACTCCCCCTGTATGTACCGTCCGCGGTACGGTCCCCTTACAAAGTGGACCCGCGTCTCCCTCAGGCAGTTCCAACTGCCCTCCGGTCACCCTGTTGTAGCAACTTCCCCCTCCTTGAGGCTGGATCTACCACTGCGCCACGTTCCACATGCTGCCTAAAAACCCATGTGATGTATTCGCCACCTTTACCTCGCCCTTTCGGGCAGGTGTGGCCTCCGCAGGGTCTGATCCCCCTGAAAGAATAGGAAACCAGGTAAGACCCCCTTCCCTCGATGCGTGTAAGGGCCCCGGCCGTTCTTGCTCTATGCAGAGAAACATAGAGAGAAAAGAGTCCCAGCCAGGCTTGGCCCATTCCCAGGTTGGCAAGCGTCACCTTGTTCCCTTGTTCCTTGTTTGTTGTGTAGAGCACAGGGCTGCTAATCAGAAGGTCGCTGGTTCGAACCCCACGGCCACCACCATTGTGCCCTTGAGTAAGGCACTTAACTCCAGGTTGCTCCGGGGGGATTGTCCCTGTAATAAGGGCTCTGTAAGTCGCTTTGGATAAAAGCGTCTGCCAAATGCATAAATGTAAATGTAAATGTAAATGTTCCCCTGTCTAGGGTAACCAGAAGGATTCCGACAACTTTTTTTGGAGCATTGGGGAAGGGTACATACAGTCTGACACAGCTGGTCGCATTGCACATAAAATACCTGCCAGCTCCTGTGTCAGCAGTACACGGCTCATTGCATGGCGTGATTTAAATTGGACCCCTAGTGTCGCTTCTTCGACACAACGTTGAAGTGAACGACAGACAGGGAACGTCTAGGTTACGTATGTAACCTCCATTCCCTGATGGAGGGAACGAGACGTTGTGTCCTCCCGGCCATGTCGCTGAGCCGAGCCACTATTGTGGCTGGACCATTTCCAGCTCCTCAGAAAAATCCTGAATGAAACAGACATATTTCCCCGCCTTTGTACCCGTATGTCCGGAGGCGGGGTATGCAAATACTGTCTGCAAACTTCTCATTGGCCTTTTTTCATAGATAAGAGGCATATTCGCTGCTCAAGAGAGACCCCTAGTGTCGCTTCTTCGACACAACGTCTCGTTCCCTCCATCAGGGAATGGAGGTTACATACGTAACATACGTAACGGTCCTTGTCATGTGATTTCCTGTTCATTTAATCAGATGATTTAGTCAAATGAGTACAACTATTTTGCTGAAGCACTCTGATTAATTTTTGTTTACCAGAAGTTTTTAAAATGCAAGTCTCAGGTTGGACTGGAAGAAAACTCTAGAACTACAATTCCTGTCATGCTCCCCCATACTACAAAAACTTCTACAATGTTTGCACTCCTTAAATAAATCCTATTTGTCCCAACTGAGCAGGGAGATGTTTTCAGATGTATTTATCAGTAAATAAATACAATTAATAGAAAAGTACCATAATTTACTCAATTAAAAGAGTCACTCTGATAATACAGTATAAATTTAACAAGTCACACATTACTTTACTCATTACTAAAAGTATTCTATTTACATATTGTACATAGCATATATTACATCATTAATGCAGTATGTATGAACAGAACACTTCTCGCTTTACAGCTAGATTCCCACTGACATCTCCAAAAGACTATGGCAGTAATTTGTGAAAGGATGGCATGAGAAACAGCTCATAGAGTTTAACCTCCTGCCTTTCTGCAGCTCTCCCAGCAGCCCTTGATATCGCTGCCCATTTACAAAAAATCTGCCTCGCAAAACCATATAGGCCATAAAAACTCTATGAGCACAGAGGAGAGAGGAGAAATCATTACACACAATTTATAAACCATTAAGAGCCTTATAAAAGTAGAAATGTAGTAATATGATAGAGGGAGGTGTGTGATGGAGCTTTGAGAAGGGGGGGGGGGGGGGGGGGTTGAAGCTTTTAATTTGGGAAATGTGCTCTGGCTGCTGACTGTGGGCTTGGGTAATAGGGCTGGGGGGTCACCTCTACCTCACTGATTCACACATCCGTTCTGCAGACCATCAGAGAGAGATAGAGAGAGTGTAGAATTGGATAAAGAGAGAACTGCAGGGGTTCTCTGCCTGGTACAGATCACACAGGACACAATGAGACCACTACTTATGTAATTGTAGGAAAAATTATAAAAGAATATATGACTGTATGAACATATTGAGGTACAGCTAAAAAGCCATATCGGTTAAATAAGGAACAGGACTGACATTGGTATTTGAATGGTGTAGATGTGCACACTTTCAGCATTTTATAAGAGCTGATTCAGGTGTCTGGATTGCAGTGGTGGAGAAATGCTGTAACATCCCAGCACATTAAGCAAGATTGCAATAGTATGATGCATCCTCTACAACCTAGCACTCAGAACCGAACTGAAGATTTGTGGGGTGTTTGTGAATCATGGGCAAAAACAATGCAAACAGAAATAAATTCTGCCCACCCGTCCTCATTGTTCATGCAGAACAAATGCAAGATGAGATAAACACTGATGCATTGGATTAAGAATGCAATGCACTTCTTTATACTTGCTTTTTAAAAAAGGAACACAGTATAGAGAAAAGTATATGCATAAGGCAGCATGTATTAAATAGAGCTGTTAGAAGGTCAGTAGGGTCAATAACTGCGCTCCAGTATGCGTCAGAGTGGAGCCTTAGGGCAAGTCTCATCGTATCATAACACTACCACAGTCAATACACTCTAAAGTGAGCCCTCATCCTGCAAGCAAGGAACATGAACAGAAATCAATAATTTCAAAAAGGATATCCAATCAAACTATTAAATATATTATTGACCCAATCCAATATCTGTAGCGTTGCATGGATATTTTCAGATGTTTCATTGTATGAAAAATAGAGTAGAAGATGATGACAACATATAAAAAGAAAATGGTATTTTGTACAATGCTAGTGGTGTTCATATAAAAAGGGCTCGCCTCTTTTGCTTGTGTTGATACAGCAAAGACGCAACCATATATTTATACAAAATTTTTCTCAAGGTCTTGCAGTCAAGGTTATTTTTGGAAGTTTCCTGGAAAAGAAAGAACCCAGAATATTTCTCAAATTCATCTTATTTCTAGTGGCTGTCACCAGTGCAAGCTGGGAAGGAAGTTGCAGACCAGGAGACCAGCACAAAAGTGAGATAGCATCTCTACCGTGTCAAGCAGCGGTGTAGTCCTACCAAAAAAAGTGGTTTACTATTGCCCAGTCCCTGTTCATCTGGGGGGTTGGGGGTGTCTGTTACTATAGATTGTACTTTACTGTTACCGTAGACCGCGTAATCTGCGTATAGAGAGCAGTGGTACTGCAACTCTGTATATTTCGTAATTGGGTCATTCCTGTGACATTACGGCTTTGAAACCTTTAAAAATAAAACATACTTTTACAAGTTTCTTCATGTTTCATCATTACAGGTACATATTAAAGATTGTATTTGTCATACTGGTCAAGCTAAATAACAAAAAAATTCAGAATGTCCATCCAGTTAAATGGACAGCATCAGGGTGGACAATACCACGGTGGACATTCAGAGGATACATTAGCCACTACATGGTCTGTGATTGATATCTAGGAGTTTATTTATAATTTAAGTGTTTGTTACGGTAAATTACAATTTCCTAATGCAGGCGGTTGTGTAAAAGATGGGGAGCTCGTCCTAAAAGGGAGGAGCATAAGTATATATATTTGACCAATGATAGCAAGCGCTCTAAACAGAGAAGACTTGTGAAGAGAGAGACGTTACGTCTAGGTTGTAAAATCTTGCTAATGTGTTTTGAGAAGACCATCCTGCTGCAAAACATATATCCTGTAAGGACACACCATTCATCTATGCACATGAGGTTAAGCCTTTAGTTGAGTGTGCTTCAACACCAATTGGGCAAATCTTACAATGTGACTCATAAGCCACAATTGCATCGACAATCCAGTGAGAAAGTCTTTGCTTGGAGATGGACATTCCTTTTGTGCATCCTCCATAGCATACAAAGAGCGTATCAGACAATCTGAACTTGCGTGTTCGATCAATGTAGGGAATAACAAATGCAATTATTGTTCCTCAACCGAATTATTGGAGGAGGGAAGAAGGCCTATAGGTGAACCACCTGCACTCTGAAGGGTGTGGTTAGGACCAGGGACGTCGTTAGGCCTATTTTAGGGGGGCTGAAGCTACCCCAAAATGTTCCTAAGCCCCCCCTAAATGATAATAAGAACAACAATAACAATTTGATTTATCAATAACTGTATCCTCATTCATATTTAGAATTAGACGCAACAAATTATATATATTAATCCAGCTACAAAAAATAGCCGAAAGGTCGGAAGTTGGACAGAAGTACAAAGAGTCGTTGTGCTATCAAGATGATGCACCGCACCGTCTTGTTGTATTGGTATGAACTGCGGCAGCTTTCAGAGCATTGCAGACCGGAGCGCTGCAAGTAACTGGAGGATTCATCTCATGTCGTCGTTACTATAGTTTGCACCCTCCCGCCCACACACAGCGATACACACGCTAACGGTGAAAGGAAGATTGGTAAGTGTCGTGATACAGAGTGAAATTGTAAGTTGTTTTTAATTGCCTGCTTACCTTTAGCTACATTTTCTTGAGGTAAAGGAAAGGGGATATTTTGGTTTGCTATGGAAAACTGTAGTCTAGCTAGAGTGAACAAGCAAAATACAAGAAATGGTGAACTTAGCAAGATAATCACAACTCATTATTCTTTGCCAATAATATAACCTATCTCTATAATAGGCATATAAAACAATATCAATCCCCATAGAATGTTGTTGTCACTGAAAACTAAATGTCATAGTTGTATCCTGTAATGCTATTACCGCAAATCCTTCTTGTATACATCATTTGGCAGAATAAATCATCTTTAATTGAGAAACGTTCAAACCTGTGTTGTCAAATTTCACTATGACCTTAAAATTCTGGTTCTTGGGTTAAACTGTATGCAAGCCAAACTACACAGTGAAATTACACTCTGATTGAACCAATCCACAGCGCAGTTACAGTAATTAGAGTAATTAAATAGCATTCTGTGGACAACTTATCTTATATAGAGAGGAATTAGATATAGTATGCTATTACTTTATAATACATTTACATGAGCAGACAGATAGCATTTAAGTCATTGCTTATAGAATAACTCATCAGGAGCCAAGTCTGGCCTAAGTAAATTCCCCCATGCAGCTTTGATGTGTCTAAAAGCAACATTACAGTAACTTTTTTTAACAAAGTAGAAATGGAAGAAGAGGATATGTCTGTCACGTTTTACTTGTTAACATCTTGGTTTCTTGACTGGTTGTTGACATAAGTGTAGCTCTAGATGTGAGTGCAAAGATTTTGCAAACACAAGTTACAAATACCCTGGGGGCTAAGCCCCCCCTGTCTTCCAATCCTAGTGACGTCCCTGGTTAGGACCTTAGGCACATAGACTTTCTGGGTTTGACATTGGATCTTGAAAGTCTGTCTCCAGAAATGAATTGTCGACTGATAGTGCATGTAAGTCACTGACCCGTTTTACTGAGGCCAGAGCTAGCAGTTGTGCGGTCTTAACGGAGAGCATTAACAAATCAACAGAGTCCAAAGGTTCAAAGGGGGACCTGCGAGAGCATTTAGGACTAAAGTTAAGTCCCAAGTAGGGACTGTAGCTGGCCAAGTTGGGTTTAATCATCTTGCTCCTTTAAGGAACTTTATGATTAAATCATACTTGCCTATGGAGGCGCCAGCTTCATGTGTGTGATACACAGATATAGTTGCCACATACACTTTGAGCATTGACAGGTTAAGTCCTGCGTCTAATCGCTCTTGAAGAAATATGAGAATTTAATGTATGGGGCAGTTTACTGGGTCTTTGCCATGTGAGACACCAATCAGTGAACACCTTCCATTTTAGCACGTAGAGACATCTTGTGGATAGTACTCTGGCCAGTAAAATGGTATTCATGACTAGCATCTAGCGTGCTCTATTCAGGGGCCACACATGCAGGTTCCACACCTGGGGCTGGGGATGCCAGATTGTGTCTTGTGCCTGAGAGAGGATTTCCCATGGCTAACTGTACAGCATCTCTATCATTTCCGGAACAATGGGGACAGTGGGTATTCTTAACTGAGGCAAATTGATAGATTTCTGCTTTGCCGAATATATCCCAAATCCTTAATACAGTTTGAGGATGCAGTATATGCCACAACTGTCATGTTGTCTGAACGAACCAGGATATGACAGTTTGCTCTTTCTGACTGAAAAGCCTTTAAGGCAAGAAATACAGCCGAAAAGTAACAGCGGCAGGATATAGTGATGCCCATGTGCCCTTGGCGCCAAGCACTTTGTGGCACATGGCGCTTCAGCCGGCACTGAAGAATGTTTAACCTAATAAACTAATGGAATGATTTGGTGTTTTCAAGTTGAGATTGTATATTTCAGATCGCAACACTGCCATAATTCGGGTGAAACCGTGGAAGACAGAATGCCATTAAAATGGGGTGGCCTGCATGCAAATTGGATCATATAACCATGTTTGAAAATGCACCCATTTTGAAATACCGGTTAGGGCTTGGCAATTTGGACTTGGCAGTTGTCCGCATAATGGGACAGAGGGCAGTTTGGTTTGTTTAACGTATTATATAATGGGTCGCTCGAGATAGGGAAGCAGTTGCGTATTATGCGTGTGCTTTGAAGAGAAAAAAGTGCTCTTTATTGAGAATGTGAATTTGCAACCAATGCTGTATCCTTTTTTGCAGTTATTGCCTTTTTTATTGCATTTATTTGAGTGCAAGAAACAACATTTTGAACAATATGGTGAACACCAATATTCCTTTCATGGCAAACAGTAGTGAGGAGATGGGGAACAATGATTTGTGTCTCCAACCAAGTCTTTTTTTGGAGAAGACTGCTTTCCGCTTCAAAGGGTTGTGCCCATCAGGAGTGCTTTTAGTGCACATGCTGACATGCAGGTGCTGGTAAGGCAGTAGGTATGGGGCTTTTAGTCGGGTGCTGGCTCGAGCGAGGGTGTACCGGCTATGATGTACTCCATTTGGGCATAAAGTGTCTCATAGCCAGTAACTGCTGCTGAATCAGGACGTAACACTCAGAAAACGTATTCACAGTGTCGCTAAAGAGGCCTGTTGGAGACATTGGAGCATCCAACAGAGTGGCTTTTTCCTTATCACTCATTTCTTTGAGGGTCAGCCATATATGTCACGATTCACTGTTGTCTGGCCTGTGTTTCTCCCCTTTCATCTGTTCCCGGACTACACTTCCCATAATTCCCTGCTCTGATTACCTCGGAAGACCGGATATTGCACATGGAAGGAATATGTGAGGCTAGTGGTGGAGACACTCACTGCAGAGGAACCACCTCTCTCAATCCTGGTTTCAGCTTCTGAGCATTCCACGCCTGCCACGGCCAACGAGCCAACGCCCATGCCTGCCACGGCAAACGAGCTGGAAGTCTCGTCCGTCCCAGAGACAGCGTTGCCAGTCTCGTCTGTCCCAGAGCCAACGTTGCCAACCTCGTCCGTCCCAGAGCCAGCATTGCCAGCTTCGTCCGTCCCAGAGCCAGTATTGCCAGCCTCATCCATCTGGAGGAGGAGGAGAAGAAGAAAGCCTTCTGTTTCCCAGTATCCGCCTTCCACGGCTCTGCCTCCCGGGTCTTCCAGGGCTCCGCCCCCCGAGTCTTTCAGGGCTCCGCCTTCAACGGCTCCGCCCCCCGAGTCTTCCAGGACTCCGCCTCCTGAGTCTTCCAGGACTCCGTCTTCCACGGCTCCGTCTCCCGAGCCTTCCACGGCTCCGCCTCCAGAGCCTTCCACGGCTCCGCCTCCAGAGCCTTCCAAGGCTCCGCCTCCAGAGCCTTCATGGATCCGCCTCCCGAGCCATCCATGGCTCTGCCTCCCAAGCCTTCCACGGCTCCACCTCCCGAGCCATCCACGGCCCCGCCTCCCAAGCCATCTACGGCTCCACCTCCCGAGCCTTCCACGGCTCCGCCTCCCGAGCCTTCCACGGCTCTGCCTCCAAAGCCATCCACAGCTCCATCTCCCGAGCGTTCTACGGCTCTGCCTCCCGTGCCTTCCAAGGCTCCGTCTCCTGAGCCTTCCACGACTTTGCCTTCCACGGCTCTGCCTCCAGAGCCTCCCACGTCTCATGAGCCTTCCACGGCTCCGCCTTCCAAGGCTCCGTCTGCTGAGCCTTCCACGGCTTCGCCTTCCATGGCTCCACATCCAGAGCCTTCCACAACTTCGTCTTCCACGGCTATGCCTCCACAGCCTTCCACTGTTCCATCTCCTGAGTCTTCCTTGGCTCCATCCTCCACATATCCGTCACCTGAGCCTTCCACTTCTCCTGAGCCTTCCACGTCTCCGCCTCCAGAGGCTTCCATGGCTCCGTCTCCTGAGCCTTCCACGGATCCAGTAGCCTGTGTTTCTCCCCTGTCATCTGTTCCCGGACTACACTTCCCATAATTCCCTGCTCTGATCACCTCCAGCTGTTCCCCATTGTTCCTCACCTGTGTTTTATTTTCTCATTAGTATTTGTGTATATCATGCCCTGATTTCTGTTCAGTCTTTGTCAGTTGTTGAATGTATTCCTGTCGTTTTCTAAGCCCTGCTCTTGCTTCCCTGTGTTTTTGTTTTTTTCTTTTTTTCCAGTTACCTTGATCATCTTTTGTTTTCATTATTAAAGCCGCATCTAGATCCTCATTCCTCGTCTGCCTCATTACAATATATGACGACCCAGAACAGCCGGGTTGCCCATGGATTTGCCGATGGCCAGCGCAGCAAGTTTTGTGGCATGCAGCATTAAGTCTGTAGCGGTGCAGAGCTCTTTGAATATCACTGGATCAAAGCCGTGCTCGTCCATTTGCCTGAGGAGCTTGGCTTGAAATACCTGGTGAACCACCATTGCGTGGAGTGTTAATCCAGTTTGTCCTGTCACTGAGTAAGCTTTTCCCGTCAGTGTGGGCGTTTGTTGACATGGTTTGGAGTGTGATTTCCATGGCCTATTAATCGCTGGGCAGAGGTGTGTGAAAATCAGCAGCAACAAAAAAGTGCTGTCAGTTATGAATGCTTGATCAATATAAAGACAGAAAGTAAGAGATATTGAATAAGAAGTGAGAGAACAAAAGCAAAAAAAAGCCTGTGTGTGTCACAGAGAGAGCTAATGAACAATGATAGCAGTAGCCAATGTCTGGTGAGAGATTGGTTATTAAACAAGCTGAAACAAACAGCTTCTTCACTGAGAAATAAAGAGATTCATCCATTTAAATCATCAAGGGTTCCGGGGTTGGCCACACCCCATTCACAGCACAGGTAAGAGTGGTCTTCCATGGCATAATACTGGATAATATTTTTGGCCAGAATGTGGCGCTGTCGACTGAGCCCTTTGTTATTTACTGCACACTTAGTTCCTCACTCTGACACACTTGCGATTTATGGAGACAATTGCAAGGCTCGCCACTCTACAACGGAGCTTCCCTGATGGATAGAAAGTCAGATATGGGGGGAAAGAAGAAAGATGTGAGAAAAGGGGAAGAGGGAGGCAAGTGGGTGGGGTGGGATTGAGATGGACTTGAGCAAGGCTTGATGAAGAGTTTATGTTTCTTTGTCTCAATGGATTTCAGTCTTTCAAGAGTGAAGAACATGAGTTTATGATCAGGGTCACTGTGATGATAGAGAATACGTTCTCTTTTCTACAGCAAGCTGGGAAGGATCATGAGAACTCAGAGGATTTTGTTAGCTTGTGCAAGAGAGAATGGCATAGTAATGTGTTAGAAGACCATTGCAGGGGTTCTTAAAGTAGGGGCCGCAAGGGGTGATAGGGGGGTCCACAGAAATCTTCAGCGATAAAGGGTGTAAAAAAAAACATTTACTGACTTTGATATTATAACTGTTCCATTCTGATTTCTAAAAATTATCTTAAATTTAATTGAATTTTTTTTCAATTTCTGAATGTTTATACATGCATTAAAGGGATAGTTTATCGAAAAATGTAAACATCTTTAATCACCCAAGATTATTAGGAGAATATCGTTCATTTTACCACCTACTTTTATTTAGCAGCAATAGCACGATATAAATTGCACAGGATAAATTCCAAAGAGTTTTGTGAATTAATGCAATCTTTTATCAGCCTAATTTATATAGAAAGGAGGCATGTATGAATGGAAAGTAATGACAATGACTTAATTTTAAATTTAACATATTGCAGGTGGTTAGCGAATAAGACGCATATATTTGCGCAAATTGATCACGCACAAATGTGGAGCAACTGTTAAATGAATCTGCCTTGATGTCTTTAAAAGCAATATGATAGGTGTTGGTGAGAAACAGATCAATATTTAAGTCCTTTTTACTATAAATCTCCACTTTCAATTTAATTTTCACGTTCTGAAGATTTAGAGTAAATAATACTTAAATATTTATCTGTTTCTCAACAAATGAGATTGCATTGCTTCAGAAGACATGGATTAAACCACTGGAGTTGTGTGGATTATTTTTATGCTGCCTTTATGTGTTAGTTGGAGCTTTAAAAGTCTGGTCACCATTCACTTGCATTAAAAGGACCTACAGAGCTGAGATATTCTTCTAAAAATCTTAGTTTGTGTTTGGATCATCTATCAATGTCATAGTTTATCGAAAAAACTTTGGTCATAACCTCTGTTCCCTGATGGAGGGAACGAGACATTGTGTTGATGTAGTGACACTAGGGGTTACTCTTGGGAGCCCCAAACACCTCTGATCTTTGAGAAAAGGCCAATGTGAATTGGTGAGTGGAATTTGCATGCCACTTCCCTGGACATATGGGTGTAAAAGGAGCTGGCTCGCAACCATTCATTAAGGTTTTGCGCTGAGGAGCAAAGAAAGGGTCCCGGACATTTCAGCGGGTAGTTCAGTTTTGTGGCAAGATGGACCATCAGGGAACAGAGGTTACGACCTTTCCCAAGAGGAAAGACAACATAGAGACCACACCCATCCCAAAGGGGAGGTAATTGTGTGGAAGTATGTCACATGGATTTACCGACCGGCAGTATCGCATGTGAAGGAAGTCCCCATGGTAGGTCCTACCCGGAGGGGACGGAGCTCTACAAACATGGTGATCGGTGGCAGAGGGAACTCTGCCCAATGAAGATATGGGTTTATCAACAGGGAAACCATACCGTGGATGATACATCACACAGGGTTACTCAGCAACGTACTGGAGCACCTTCGCCAGTACAGGGCCTACTAGCACACGTACTGGGCTGGCATAAAATTTCTCCACTGAAATCACCTGCTGCAGGGCTAAGGAGGAAGGACATCCAGGCTCCAGTCTCATGAACTCGTTTTCCCCTCCAGGAGGGGAATGGTACTGTACACAAGTGGTACACCTGGCCAGTTGCCCCGAATACTTACCTGTTTGTACCTGACAACACACAGGACGAAACCGGCTCAACATGGAAATTGTAGAATCTCGCAAATGTATTGGGTGTTGCCCAGCCCGCTGCTCTTCAGACATCTGTTAAGAGGCACCACTGGTCAGGGCCCAAGAGGCCGCCACACTCCTGGTGGAGTGTGCTCGAAGCCCCAAGAGGGGCGGCAGGTCCTGGGCCTGGTATGCTGAAGCGATAGCGTCAACGACCCAGTGGGCTGGATCCCCTGTCATCCCTCCCTTTTCACTGTGCTCCAAAGCAGACAAAGAGCTGTCAGAGCGTCTAAAGGTTCTGAGAGAGGAGGTCCTCCCTCAGGGAAACTTGCCAGACAGGGGTTGTAACGAGGAGAGTAAGCTCAGAGAACCAAGTCTGGGTGGGCCAGTACGGTGCCACCAGGACGACCTGCTCCTCGTAATCCCTGACATTGCACAAGATATCTGCCAGCAGGCTCACTGGGGAAAACCCATACTTGCTGGGCCCCAGGCCCAGCTGTGTGCCGAGGGGAGCCTCAGTCAGGGCGTACCAGAGCAGGCAGTGGGAGGATTCCTGGGAAGTGTACAGGTCTAACTGGCTTGGCCAAATCATCTCCAAACAGATGGACCACATGGGGGTGGAGACTCCACTCTCCCCTGAGCATGACCTGCAATGACGTGAGCGTAAGCCACCTTGGCGGTTTATATATTTATTATTTATTTGTATATATATTGTCCGTCCGGACCAACAGGTGCTTGCTCTGGATCAACGGCATAAGCCTATGCAGGGCGAGCAATTCCACCAGCAACTTGAACTCGAGTCTGAAGCCAGTGCTGGAGCAGTCTCATAAGCATTAACCTGAGCCGAGGACGCCATATGCCCAGGAAGCCTCTGAAATCGTTTCAGTGGGACCACCGTTCTCCACCTGAATGACTTCAGGCAGTTTAACTCCATTCTGAGAAAACAGCTCTGAACCGGGGAGAGCTTGCTCTTTTTCCAGTTTCTGTGTCAGCATCTTGAACGGGAGCCTGTGCAAAGCCTGGTTCAGTTCTCGCAGGTCCAAGATTGGCCGCAACCCACTGACTTTCTTTGGCATGATGAAGTAGGGGCTGTAGAAGCCTTTCTTCATCTCAGCTGGATGGACAGGCTCTATCGCATCCTTCAGCAGAAGGGTCACAATCTCCGCACGCAGGGCAGCAGCGTTCTCGCCCTTCACCGAGGTGAAGTGGATGCCGCTGAACCCTGGCGGGCGCCTGGTGAACTGAACTGCATAGCTGAGTCGGATGGTCCTGGCCAGCCATCGCTACGGGTTGGAGAGTGGTAGCCATGCCTCCAAGCTCTGGGCAAGGGGCACCAAGAGGTCAATTGCATATGACATACCTGCAGGTGGGGCCTCGAGATGGAGCAGGAGACACTACGTCAAGGTACTTTGATGTTCCCCTCAGCACAGCCACGAGCTTGGAATGCGAGGCTGCATTCCAAGCTCGTGGCTGTGCTGAGGGGAACATCAAAGTACTTACATCCCTCTGCATACCCACCATAGGACTGATCAGCAACGGGGGAGGAGGGAGACTGCCCTCGTGACTCATCATAACCAACGTAACAACGATGGCCATAAACACCGGGTGTGTGACCCAGGGAATGAGGAAACCATTCTTTCTTTGAAAATGTGGGTACCACAGCCTCGGGCATGTGGCAAAATCAAAATCAAAGGAAACAAAGGATTCTCCTTCCAGCCCTCCACCGGGGGATGGAGTGGTCTGTTCACCACCTTCAAACTTGCAGCGGGTCTCCATGTCCCTGGGTCGCCCATCTCAGGGGCATTTTGAAGCCATTCTAGGGTTCTTGGTGGCAGACCATGAGACGGAGGGCTCTAGGCTGGGCCCAGCCACTGGCCCGGGCTGTGGCGGAGTCGGTGTTGTCACTGCACGGGGAGACCCCTTGCGACGAGCAGATGGGGTGCTGGACCTTGACCCGCACCAGTGAAGGAAGTGTTGGATGGCCTCCGTCTCCTTCTTGACCGCGGAGAACTGCTGGGCAAAGTCCTCGATGGTGTCGAAATAGGCCAACCTGGGAGATGGGGGCATCAAGGAAACGCACCTTATCAGCCTCCCTCATGTCGACCAGGTTAAGCCACAGGTGGTGCTCCTGGACCACCAAGGTGGACACTGCCTGCCCGAGAGTCCACGGCGTGACCTTTGGAAAATGAGGGCAAACGAGCATACTGGGGAATGGGAGGTCCGTGGTGGATTACCTGGCAGAACCACTCCCATTGGGGTCCCCAAATCTTTCCCAGTGCTAACCGATGTAGCCTCATACGCGTAGATAGAAGGACCTGGTCGGGAGCAGCTGGAGTGGCTATCCCACTGAAGATGGAAAGCCGTGACAGCATCATTGCCATGTTCATGTTCTCATAGTGAGAACAAGATCCATCCATGAGCGCTGTCTCAGCATGGACACGGCCGATGCAGGTGAAACAGCGATCGTGGCCATCAGAGGCAGAGATGCAGTGACCGCAACCAGGGACTAAACACAGATGGAAAGGCATCTTTAAAAAGAAACTCTCCATCAGTGGCACTTTTTTTTTCTCTGCACTCAATCCATGCACGAGGAGGAGAGACAGCTATAATGCACCATAAATCCAACAGAGGTGAATGGACCATCAATGTAATTCAGCTCTCTGTGAATCAACCGCTCGGCTCCAAAGAAAAAATCTGAATGAATGGTTGCGAGCCAGCTCCTTTCATACCGGTATGTCCGGGGGAGTGATATGCAAATTTCACTCACCAATTCCCACAGATCAGAGGTGTTTGGGGCTCCCAAGCGTGACCCCTAGTGTCTCTACATTGACACAATATCGATTGAGTGATAGATAGGGAACATATGATTTAAACTTAACACAAATTAAATATTTTCCTGATGATATTTTATAAATTTCCTTTTGACTTCAATACCATGACAATGTTTGAAGCCAACATGTATTTAAATCTGGGTCACATTTCACCCCAAATTCAAACAAACAAAATAGGAAATAATGCTTTGCTTCAAAAAAAAAAAAAAAATGGAAGCTTATGCTCACTATTTTTTCACACAGTATAAATGGGTTTCTATACATAAAAATATGTAGTTTTATTTGTATTTTTTTAGTAAAGTGGTTCCACACAAGAGGGTCATCTTATGTGTGGGTCCTTGGCATCAAAAAGTTTGAAAAACGCATGCAGCCCACTCGGAAAAATTCCGGTATGACAGATTACAAATCCAGCCCTGGTGGGACATCTAATTTTAAACTCTGAAGTGAATATTGTGCTCATCTGTCTTGTAAAATGCCAGTAAGCCACCAAATGTCACTGGAATGTCACTTCCGCTGCTGTCTGTACTTTAGTCTTTTATTTGAGAGAACTGCTTTGTGCTCCAACACTTCCATCCAGATTTCCAAGACTCTTTGACCAATGAATTTAGATGACTTTCCAGTATTTTCAAATTACTGGATATGTGTGTAAAAAATATAATTTAGATTCAGACAGATTAGCTAATGAAACTTTCAGACCGATTAATTGAAAAAACAAAAAAACAAACAAACAAAAAGCATTCCATGATATAACATTTTCCATGGGAACTCTGTGCATTCATGCCACAACTCTCTATCAAACGAATGAAAATTCCTCGCATGCTCCCCAAACACTTACTATATAGCCATCAGATCATAACAATCCATTAAATTAATTACTTTGGATAAGTCAATTTTCATAAAGGGGGTTAGATCAAATTTAATGAGATTAAACCAATTTATGTACCTTTTTATTATAGGTTATAAATCGATAATCCGCTGATTATATTATTCACTCAAGCAAAGCGCAAAGATCTGGTGCTGCTAAATTGGGCTTTATTTGATCAGTGTGCACATTCTGTCTCACAGTAGGGAGTCCTTTTGGGACCATTCACATGCAAACGTACAGTATATTTTTAGCCTCTTTAATGCTGGCTGGTGTAAAAAGACAACAAATAGGGTGGAGGAAAAAACTACCTAGAGAAAAGAGGAGTGAGGAGGAGAGGAAAAAATCAAAGTTGTAAAAAAAAAAAAAAAAAGCCAGGGATTATGGGGAATAGAGACCTTTGATATACTTGTTCACATTTATTTTTTTCTTCTTTTGTTTTTTAGAATTTGATTACTCCAGTATTTTTCCTCACATTTAATATAAACACAAATGTGCATGTCTAGCTTTCAAATCCTTTCCTGACAGACCTCTATCACACCAGAGGAGGTTTCGGGTGATTGAACGGAAGAATGGCAAGATGTTCCCTAATAAAGCTTTGTCCAGCAGTGGGTAGCTCATACAGGGTTCCCAAAGGAAGGGCTTGCGAAGCAAGCGGGGTTAATTTGAAATGTGTCGTGGGCAACGGTGCACAAAAAAAGCTTTCCCAAACTCCAGCTGGCCACTGTAATCCCTCACCAACCTCCTCCTCCGATTAACTGCTCTAAGGTAGTACAGCTCCATGGAGACACTGGGAGTGGACCTTCAAAATCTCCAAACCCTTTTCTCTTTCTGTCTTTTTAAAATCAATGTAAAAATCAGACACACATGCTCAACAATTTGTTCATTGCTTTATTGTGTGCAAAGGAATAAATATTCCCACTTTTTTGGCTAATTCTGCAAACAGTTCTCAAGCTTTTAAATTTGCAAGTGTATAGCTGTAATTTAGTTCCATTCAGGTTAACACCATGTAGACGTTGAAATCTGAAGTGCGTCAATTTTATTTGATGTTACAACACTTTCTAAAATTATAGTTTAATATGAGACAGATACAGTATAAATACACATTTAGTAGGGTTGATTTCCCTGAAAAGCATAAACAATGTTTAAGCACCCCATCCAGACAACCCGGTCACATGATAAGTTGTTATATTAGTATGAGAAGAAAACGTTGGCTCTTACAAAATGTACATACAACCAACGATTTTATAATTTTTTTTCCTAAGTTTAACTGCTAGCACAAACCTAAATCTAACCATAAAATCCATCCCCTTACCCAAACCCTAACCATTATTCTAATATGAAAATCCATGGAAGAAAGAGAAACATCTGGGTTTTGAATGAGCATTCTTACACTTTTTTTCACAAGTTTAGACCCTAAAACAACCCCTAAAATTGAACCTAAACCTAACCCCTTACCCAAACCCCAACCCTAACCACGGAAGAAAGAAAACATTAGGGTTTTAAACAAGCCAAGTGAAGTGTACATCAGTCATTTGTATGGCATAAATAAATATGGAATGAGTAACCAAATTTAAGGCATTTAACTTCTTATAATAAAGTGTTTGAAAAGAAGCTAGCTAAAATTTTAGGCCTGTTTTGTATCGATTCGAAATTCTGCTCGTTGATTGGTTGGTCTCTATGGGAAGTTGCATTTTTCATATGAGCCAAGTTGTACACTATCTAATGATTTCGTCATCTTGTACTACTTTTTACAAGTTGTCATGAGACTAACTGAGGACTTTATTAGGAACACCTGTACACCTACTTATTCATGCGATTATCTAATCAGCCAGTCATGTGGCAGCAGTGCAATGCATAAAATCATACAGATACGGGTCAGTAGCTTCAGTTAATGTTCACATCAACCATCAGAATGGGGAATAAAAATGTGATCTCAGTCATTTCGATCAAGGCATGATTGATGGTACCAGATAGGCTGATTTGAGTGTTCCTGTAATTGCTGATCTCCTGGGATTTTCACGTAAAACAGTCTCTAGAGTTTCCTCAGAATGGTGCCAAAAACAGAAAACATTGTGAGTGGCAGTTCTGTACAACACCATTTGTAATAGGGCATAATCTAAGCCAATGTCCTCAACAAACTCTGCTTCTAATATAGGTTAATTAATTAAATGTAAGCCAGCTCTTGTTGTCATGAATATTTTCTTCACCCTCCTGCCGTCTGGCAAGAGGTACCAAAGCATTCAGGCCCTCATGGCCAGACTGTGTAACAGCTTCTTCCCCCAAGCCATCAGACTCCTAAATACTCAGAGACTGGTTTGACACACACACGTGTCCTGAGTTGCACTTTAATTACTGTCACTTTAGAACTGTCTGCTACCTCAATAACTGCTATGTCCATAGAACACTATTTCATAGTATGTTATGTTTACATTACATTTTTAGGAACTGTCCTCTTTTTTGCACTACTGTGTACTGGTCGGCGCTGCACTGTCTCTCACTGTGTCTATTGTCCCGTTCATTGTT
The DNA here is from genome assembly GCA_032164185.1 of Moxostoma hubbsi. Taxonomy (NCBI): domain Eukaryota; kingdom Metazoa; phylum Chordata; class Actinopteri; order Cypriniformes; family Catostomidae; genus Moxostoma; species Moxostoma hubbsi. Next base: position 16,190,625 of record JAVLUX010000034.1, read on the forward strand.
AGTAATTTATTGTACTGTCCCGTACTTTTTGCACACGTTTGCACGTGCACTTTATTTAGGTACTTTATTTAGTCTGTGTAGTCTCATGTGGTTCTGTGTTTGTCCTATGTTGTTTTATGTAGCACCATGGTCCTGTAGGAACGTTGTCTCGTTTCGCTGTGTACTGTACTAACTGTATATGGTTGAAACGACAATAAAAACCACTTGACTTGACTTGACTTTCTGTCTTCACACAGAAACACCCACACCTGGCCACCTCTTGTCACACACTAAGGTTTGTGCTCTGTGTGTCACTATGCTGGGCATGGTACCAGCATGGGAGTGATGGGCCAGGAAACACGGTACCAGAGGTGGGTAGTAACATGCTATGTTTACTCTGGTACATTTACTTAAGTAACGTTTTGAAAAAAAGAAAAATTTACTTTTAGAGTAGGTTTAAAAGTTGGGACTTTTTATTCTCACTCAAATAAATTTATAATGAAAATAGTTTACTTTTACATCATTACAATGGGTGGCGTTCCTGTCATTACATTATTGGGTTTAATTTTAAATAATGTGTAATTTACTGAGAGATTATTGAATGGGACTTTTATGACAGTGGAAGCTGTGCTCGCTGTCACAGTCAATCAAGAGTCCATCATTGCTGCAGAATCAAACTCTTCTAACCAAGTGAAACACTTTCTTCGCTCTGCATGGTGAAAAAAGGATAGTATCATCATGCAACACCATTTTACACCAAGTCAAGCAGATATTTCAAGATAAAATTCCAGCTCCAACTTAAGGAAGCATGCTGAGGTAAATTGTAGCTCTAATAAAAACGCTGGCTTTTCTGTGTCATGGTGATGTTCATTTTCAGGATGATTCTGTAAATATGATCTTTTGTGACGTCAGATTTTAAGTGTCTATAGCAATGTATCAGTGCGCTTTGTCCCGCAATCAGTATTTATGCATGTACCCCGCACCCTCACGGGGGTACTGGAAACTATTGCAGATACTTTGGGCTGATTAACAGTATAAATCCATATAAACATCCACGTTAAGTGTAAATGCCTTTGGTCTGCCGAACGTGTGACTGACAACTGGAGTGCAAACAGACAGCATTTCTGCTCGTGGTGCCCTACGCTGGCTGCATACTCTGCATTTAGGGAGTGGCAGTACTGTGTACCAAGGCTGTAACCGTGTCTTGAACATTGGGGGGGGGGACCAAACCATTTGGGGGTGGTGGGTTGCGGTTGTCCTCGGTCCGAATAAAGGCTTTAAATGCGTTCCAGTTTTTTAAAATGTGACCAAAATTTGTAGGGCTGCCCCTGACTACAGATTTTCCTAGTCGACTAGTAGTCATTAATTTAAGCCATTATTCGACTAGTTGTTACACATTTATGATATTTTTGGGGGGCATCAGAAAATGGTTTGAGTTCCAGGGCTGAGAAAGAGTAACATTGATAACACTATTCTACATTACAGAGAAATACTCAAAACTAAACCATAATAATGATAAACCATTTAAATATATAAATAAATATATAAGCGAGCCGCAGTGACACCGGCAAAAGTGATAATGATTCTGAATGTGTCGGAAAAACCAGCAAAGAGACTGTGTGAACATTTTGTTAATTTATAGAGATGCACATTATGGTTGTGCTGACAGACGACGATTTCAGGAATCGTTTGAAGGAAAGCCGCAACCGCAACACGCAGTGAGAACATGAACCATCCACAAACGCTGCCTCGGTGTGATCGGAGCCCAAACACATGAGACAGCGCCTGTGGCCGTCTGAAGCCGGAGAGAACTCTACCACATTCAGGAACTATACTGAGTTCCTGAATCGGCATCTTTATAAAAACGCATCCCGAAAAGGATGTTCAATGCCGTTGTGTATTGCTCTTTTAGAGGAAAATACTCTTTTAGAGTAAATCACTCTTTTAATAACAACTCTTTTAGTTGCGCTGTCGAAGCGCCCAGGGGCAAACTGCACTGCCATGCAGAGAAGGAGAAAGCCACTAATGTGCACCGTAGATCCAACAGCAGATCACCAGAGGTAAGAGGAACAGGTATGTGTGACTCGCAGTTCACTGCATACACGACCATCGGCTCCGAAGAAAATTTCTGAATGAAATAGATGCATTTTCCCGCCTTTATACCCATATGTCCGGGGGCGGGACATTCAAATTCTGTCTGCCAACTTCTCATTGGCCTTTTTTCATAGATCAGAGGTATAATCGGCACTCAAGAGAGACCCCTAGTGTCGCTTCTTCGACGCAACGTCGAAGTGAGCGACAGACGGGGAATGTGTATTATGTAATGAAATGTAGGGAGTTAACGTCCATTATGTAATTTTTGAAAGTAATGATTTACTCACTACTTGAGAACTCTTTTAATTGGATACTTTCTTACTCTTAGTCAAGTAATTATTTATGATAGCACTTTAATTCTACTTAAGTAATTTTAGTTTTTTTAGTTTTAGAGTACAGTTTTTGGCAACTCTACCCAACTCTGCATGGTACAAGCAAGATGTGTCTATCCATCAGCAGCTAATAACACATGAGTATGTGATTTAGATGCACATACACATATTTTGAAATGTGCGTTAATCACCACTCTGTAGGAGGTGAAGTCTGGCTTTTGTTGTAACATGTGCGTGTGATATAATTATTTTCAATAGTGAACGCATGGCTTGTCTAAGCAAAAAAATGACAGTTTCACAACAATGACATCAGCAGGTGTGGATGTTGGCCATGGGCTTTCTCTCCCAATGGTCTACCTCCATCTGTGTCAGAGCAGCAATACACAGTAATACACAGGTCAGATATTTTGTATTCAGGTCATAAATTGATTTGTCCAATCCCATTATATATCGACAGAGACAGTAGTCATGGAAAAGTTGTGTACATTTTTTTTATACCCTTCTCAAAATTGGCAGGGGTAAAAAAAAGTTTTTACAAAAATGGCTACAAATTGCGCTCGTGTAGAGTCAAATTTGCTCACAAACTATTGTGATGTCCAATTTGCGAGTGATTCATTGTTTTGAGTGATTAATTAGTGAAATGGCCTGAATTTTAATGATTTTTAAAAATCCTTATTCAGTAATCACAAATGACAGTAAAGGTCATGGAAAATTATTGGAAATTCATTGGTCAAAAAGTGTGGGAACCCAGTCTGCTGGTCAACCAGCTAAAACAGCATCAAACCAGCATCTCCCAGCATGAAGCAACCTAGACAGAATTGGAAATTCATGGACAGAAAAGGGAAAATAAAATTCAAGCGGCATTCTTTGTTAATTTTGAAGTGAAACTATATTGATACTATACCTTTAGAGAGTACATTACTCACTGGATTATTGCCGCAGATTTTAAAGCATGGGCAATAATAGAAAATAATGCAACAATAAGGAATGCTGGAGGAAATGTTACAGCTGTAAATGTGACTATTTATACGATAAGCAACTTTAAAGGAGAAACTGAAAAATGAAGCGTTACCCAGTGAAATTGCATATACAATGTTTAATACTGATGCAAGCAGGAATTTTATTGCTGGCTTTTACTGCTTTACAAAAGAAACTTCAGCTGAAAGTGATTATTTACAATCTATTAATTACATTCATTTAGATGGTCTTGTACCTTGTGTCTTTCATTGTGACCTAGTACACAGTACAGGCAAATTGGTATAAATTCTGATGTCAGATCCCAAACCTAAGAAGTAGGTATAAGCATTATGGAAAAGTTAACAGGAAACAATGGAGTTGAAATTGCTTGTTGTGACTCTTACACAACAAATCCTATTGCACTCAAAAAATTTTAACACAATGCAAAAATTTTCAGAATCAGTATTGTTTTAAATATCTATAATATGTCATTATTATTATTACGTTAACTTTTTTCTTGTTTTATGCATAACCCTCTGTAACTTTTGTTGCATTTATTATTTTAAATTATAGTATGAGGGTGAAACATTACTTGCCATTTTCTAATCCAGAACTTTCTGATCTGTATGATGTTTTGACCATATGTTTGACTGTGTGGTGTACAGTAAATAACCATATTTCATAAGATATGAAAATGGAACACTTCTAAGTTGTCAGCAGATTTTAAAAAAGCACCTTTTAAGAGTTGGTTATTTTGCCTAAATCCATAGTAAAGATTTTAAGCTTTAAAACAATTTGATAAATGTTTTCAGCACGGAGCGTCAAAATATGCCACAGTATTTATTTATAAATACAGTCTTGGCCTGATTAATGGTCAAATTAATGGTCTGCATGGCAAGCAACATGTATTATAAATAATATTTACCTAAATACTACATACATTTATGATCTCGGTTTTAATGTTTCAACAATTTTAGAAATGCTTTTGAATACACAAATACCACTGTATTGCATTTGTTTCTTTATGAAATATACAGTTATTTCAGAAATTAAGGCATTTTTGTCCCAATAAAATATCATGTTGGTTGTGTACTTACAAAACGAGGCAGACACACCAACGCTGAACTATAAATGCAAATCAACATGTTGGCCACTACATGAGCCTAGGTTGTACTGTATGTTTGACGCAGAAGTATAAATCAGCCTTTAGTCACCATTCACATTTATTGTATAGAAAAAATGCAATACAAATTAATGGTGACTGAGGTTATCTGCTTTAAATCTCCATTTATGTTCCATTGTAGACATAAAACAAGTTTTGAACAACATGAGGGTGAGTAAATAATGACAACATTTTAATTTGTGGGTGAATTATTCCTTTTCTACAAGTAAATGTATCTTGTTTTAACAGCCCGATCTCATGAAATTTCTGTGGCAATTGCAACATTTAGCAAAAAGTGAAGTGAAATTATGTTGTAATCAGAGGAGGTTTTTAAGGTAATAATTATATGGATGTTTTAATGATTAAAACGTACCTCCCTAACCTAAAACTTTAGCCTAAACCAAATCAAATCACTTTATTGTCACACTTCCATGTACACAAGTGCAACAGTAGGTGAAAGTCTTGTATGCCAAACCAAACCATTTATCAAAAAGATAAATACTAAGAGGTGAACAAAACAGACATCCTTACCCTTAATCAATGCCCAGACCAAACTTATAGTGTTTTAAAAGCAAATTTGACATGAAAAGTACATTTACTGAAGCCACCACATCATTGCATGTCGCTTCTATGGCACTTTCTAGGTTCAAGGCTTGGTCTCCCAATCCAATGTCCAACACTCTACCAGGTGAGCTAGAGTGGAAGCTAATCATGTTGGAATATGTGTGTAAATGAAGATGGGCCTGTAATTCAAGCAATAAACCATATTGTTTTTCAAATTATTTGTTAGAACAAAAGTGTTTCAATATCATTACATAGCAAGGTGTAAGTAATAGTGCAAAAAATAAGTGTTTATAAAGTCATAAACAGCCATAATACCCATGATTTGTGTGAAAGTGAATTAAACACAGAGTTGTTGTAGCGCCTCTATTGTCAATATCAACAGGTAGCTGCAGCAAAACATAGAAAACGGCACGTAAAACTAGAATGTAGTTATAGTAATGTTGATTCTATGAGACTGGGTTGGATTTTAAGGATGTTTAGATATTTTGACTATAACACAAGAAAAAAAACTGATTCAGAAAAATATTTTATTTATTTTATTGAGTGGAAATTGCTTGTTGTGACTCTTAATCAGGGGTGTCGGACCATGGGTAATGAAGGACCTGACACCTGAGTAATAGAAGCCCTCACTGGAGGGGGCCCACAGAAAGGCTTCATTGATGTTATATATCATTATATTATCATTTGTTATATATATAGTAATAACACGCTATTGGTTGGAATAAAACATTCCAAGATCTGTAAAAATGGGGAGTTCCCCTATAATCTGCCTTGTCTCCTCACATGTCAGCGACCTCCACCCCCCTCAACAAAAGTGAAAGTGGTCTGGTCCATCAGCGGCACACAGTCCAAACTGAGTACACATCATGATACAATTTGCTTAGTCCATTAATGTATTTACAGAAATTAATCCAAAATTGGACATCCAAAAGAAAAAGGAATGGAGAAAAAGCGGGACAATTTATGAGATTTTACAGAAGAAAAGTGAGCCATGCATGTCAACATAACGTAGCTAGTTGGGTAAATATTTGTTTGATATTTATGTAAACATGGTCCAAAATGAACACTTTGCATGTACCAAATGTGAGAAAAAAACTGCTTTTGATGAGAATATAAAACTGAAATTTTCATCAGGTGGTAGGTAACATTATTAGCAACTGCATCATTACATGATTTTCATTAAACAGTGAACAACAATCAGATGTTTGCTTTATAAAGTGGCATGCACAATTCAAATAAAATCTGCTATTACTCACACATCAACTGTATAAATATATTTTACATCAGTGCTAAATTTACCATCAGATGTTTATCTATGATGCCTAACTATTAATTTGTTTTCCAGAAATTCCATATGTGAAATTTCCCTCACATTAAGCCTCCAAAAGAATATGTGAGGAACAAAATCACCAGTCATTGCGCTCATATGTCTTTAGAGAGACAGTAACTGTAAGGATGACAGTGGATTCCATTTGCAGATATTTATTGGAAGGCTTCAACAAATAATACCAACAGTATTCCTTAAACATAGTCAGGTCACAGGCTTCGGTAAAAACATAGGTGAATCAATCCACAGGCAAACAAATCCAAAAAGTAAACCAGAGACATAAATCCAATAAAAGTAAGCAATATTCATAACAATAGTCAGGAATGTGAATGCAATGCTTAAATACAGAGCAAACAGGAAGTGACATGGCAGGAACTGATGTGGCAGGAAACAGGAAGAGACAGAGTTCAGTATTCAGGTGAGGGCTCCCTCTGGTGGACAGAAGCCTGTTCAGACTTTACAAATCCCCCCTCCTTTAAAAACACCTATAGGTGTTCCTCTCCTAGGACAACCTCTTGATCTGGGGGGCTGGGCGATCCGGATGGGCTTGATGAAAGTCTCTGATGAGTGATGGATCCAAGATGTCTTTGGCAGGTATCTACGATCTCTCCTCTGGGCTATATCCCTCCCAGTCCACGAGGTATTGAAGTTGACCACCCATCCTGCGAGAATTGAGAATCTCCCGAACTAAGTAGGCAGGAGCTCCATTGATTTCAAGCGATGGAGAAGGTTCTTCCTTAGAAGTCTCAGGACTCGGTGACTCATGGACCGGTTTCAGAAGGGGCACATGTAAAGGAGAGATGTGGTAAGTGGCAGGAAATTCTAAACGGGATGTGACAGGATTAACTTGACATAAGATCTTGAAGGGACCTACAATGTGGCTTAGCTTTTTGCGGGGGAATTTCAGGCGTAGGTCCCAAGTAGAAAGCCACAACATTTGACCTGGTTGATACTCAGGATGAGGTACTCATATTCTGCCCATGGAAGGAAGGTGCTCCACCTCTTTTGTTCCTTACTACAGTAGAACCTTAGATATCTACCAATCTCCTGATTGAGATGTTCCACTTGTCCATTGGCCTGACAAGACTGATGTTGATGTTATGTAATTGGCAGAAAGCTCTCCATACTCTTGAAGTGAACTGTGGTCCTTGATCTGTGACTATGTCATCAGGTAATCCGTAGATTCGAAACACTTGATTAAATAGTACCAGAGTAGGTTCCATGGCTGTGGGAAGACCCTTCAATGGTATAAGATGGCATGACTTGGAGAAGCAATTAATGGTGACCATGATGGAGGTGGATCCTTGGGAGTTCAGTGATCAGTGAAAAAATACAGAGATAAGTGGGACCAGGGTCACTGAGGAATGGGTAGTGGTTTGAACAGTCCAGCAGGTAGCTGACGTGGAGTACGGGATTGTGCAAAGGTCTGACAGGCACTTACATAGTTATTGATGTCAGAGGAAAGTGTTGGCCACCAGAAGGAGTTCCTGACTAAAGTATTTGTACAGTTAATTCCAGGGTGTCCAGAGGTGAGTGATGTGTGAACCCACTGAATAATTCTGTTGCATAGACTAGAAGGAACGTACACCTTGCCAGTGGGACACTCGTGAGGGGAAGTTTCTTCTTGTTGAACATGTTGAATCTCCTCCATGATATCCCACCGGATGGGTGCGATGATGATAGATGAAGGTAGAATTCTCTCTGGACTAATTTTAGATTCAAAAGATTCATAGATGCGTGACAGAGCATTGGCTTTACAATTCTTACTCCATGGGTGATATGTGACCGTGAAATCGAACCGAGTGAAGAGTGCCCATCTGGCCTGGAGTTAATCTCTTGGTCTCCTTGATATATTATAGATTCTTGTGATCGGTGATAACTTGAAAGGAATGCAGTGTGCCCTCTAGCCAGTGCCACCACTCCTCTAGAGCAGCCTTGATAGACAGCAACTCCTTGTTCCCGATGTCTTAATTGTGCTCTGCTGATGTTAATTTTCGGGAGAAGAATGCACAAGTGTGTAGTTTGCCTTGGTTTCCATGGCGTTGATGGAGAATGGGAGCAGATGTAAAACTGGCCAGTCATTGACGGCTTTGACCTTGGTGATATCCATCTCCACTCCAGAGTGGCTAATATTGTAACCTAGGACTTGATAAATATGGTCCTCCATAGACCATGAATAGATTAGGATGTCATCTATGTAGGCAATCACATATTGATATAGGAGATCCTAGAAGACCTCATTGATGAAAGATTGGAAGACAGAAGGTGAGTTGGATAATACGTACAGGTGGTGAGAAAGGATGTCTTCCTTTCATCACCCTCTTGTATTCTGATGAGGTTGTAAGCAGACCTGAGGTCCAGTTTAGTGAAGTATTTGGCCTCTTGTATTTGTTCCAGAGAAGAAGGAATGAGTGGTAGTGGATGACAATACAAGGTCTAAAGCCGCCATTTTTTGGCCAACAACGAAGAATACGGAAGCAGTAGGAGAAGTAGATGGTCTAATAAATCCATAAGATAGGGCCTCATCAATGTACTCCTCCATGGCCTTGGTCTAAGGGATTGTCAATGGCTAAACGCGGCTCTTGGATGGAGAAGTGTTAGGAACAAGATGGCACAGTCACAGGATCGATGAGGAGGTAACTGGGTGGCCCTCTCTTTACTAAAAACCTCTGCTAAGTCAGCATACTCATTGGGGACATTGTTTGGCAATGAAGGGAGGTTGTGTTGAGATGAGTTGTGCAGACAGTTAACTTGGGTGGCACTTCGAGACAGTGGTAAAGACAGTGAGGAGACCAAAGGATTAAGTCCTTGTTCTTCCATGCAAACTGAGGTTTGTGAGCAGATAACCATGGATATCCGAGAATAACGGTGTTTTGTGGGAAGAAAGGATGTACAGAGTGATTTCTTCAATGTGAAGCAAACCGACATGAAGTTTTATAGGAAGTGTTTGGTGAGTGATATGACCTTTCCCAATGGGATCATCATCAACAGCAGTTATAGGTGTAATAGGTGGTGCACACTTGGTTGTGGGGATGTTCAATTGCTTCACTAAGTCTTGATGTATCACATTGGCAGCAACTCCAGAGTCTAATAATGCTGATAAATTATATTCTTGATCAGCTATGGACAAAATGATGGATAGTGACAAGCCTTGACGGATTGTTAGAGGGTTAGATATGTGACTCACTCGATAACGTTGTGAAGAGGTGGTAGTCGGTTTGGCAGAGCAGTTAGAACAGTGATGACATGGTTCACCACAGTAGAACGTACGTTCATCTTGAGACAAACGAGTTTGTCCTATTTGCATAGTCTCTGTATTTTGCTGCTGACTTGGTGCTTGAACTGTGGTTGTTGAAAAATGGTTGCGATCGCAAGAGATGGTCTAGTCTGATAGCGAGAGTAACGTACTGAGAGAACCCAAGGGAGTTATCTCTGCATACAAATTCTGAGTTTGTTTGACAGACTAGAACGAAAGATGTGTTTCAACGCAATGTCATTAAATCCGTGTCTTTGCTGCAAGAGTGCAAAACTTTGCTGCAAGAGTGCAAAACGTCTCGGGTTACATGTGTAACCCTTGTTCCCCGAAAAAAGCGGAACGAGATGCTGCGCTTTGCTAAGCGCTATGGGGAACGATCCTAGTCGTGAACGAGCTGTGAATATGTGTGTAACACGTCAATGAACATTGACCGGAATTTATATCCTCGGCTGATGTAGTCATTAGACGCACCTGTGGCCAGGCTATAAATGGATGCGTCACCAGGTGTCGTCAGATACTTCTTTTTGAAGAGCAGTCCTGGGACGTCCCAGTGCAGCAAAGAAGCGCAGCATCTCGTTCCACTTTTTTCAGGGAACAAGGGTTACACATGTAACCCAAGACGTTCCCTTTACAAAAAGCTTCACTATGATGCTGCGCTTTGCTAAGTGCTATGGGGAACGCAATACCCACGCCGCCGCACTGGGGCTGTCCGGTCCCCTACGGTTGTGAAGTGTGCTCACAAAACATGAGGGGTCTCAGACATGAGATGTCGACTCAAGGACGTAAGAGTCCGGAGTAGCATAAACATCTAAACCATAAAATTTGATGAATGTGTGCGTAAAAGGACCAGCCTGCCGCATCACAAAATTGATCAGACATGAGCTTGAGATGTCGACTCAAGGACATAAGAGTCCGGGGTAGCAAAACATCCAACCCATACAAATTTGTCATAGAAATTGAGAATGTGCACGGAGAGGACCAGCCCGCCATGTCACAAACTTGTTCAGACATGAGCTTGAGATGTCAACTCAAGGGCATAAGAGTCCGGAGTAACAAAGCATCTAACCCAGAAAGTTCGCATTACGAACTTGATCACACATGAGCTTGAGATGTCGACCAAAGGACATAAGAGTCCGGGGTAGCAAAACATCCAACTCATACAAATTTGTCATAGAAATTGAGAATGTGCGCGGAGAGGACCAGCCTGCCGTGTCACAAACTTGTTCAGGCATGAGTTTGAGATGTCAACTCAAGGGCATAAGAGCCCGGAGTAGCATGAACATCCAAACCATAGAGCCTGAAGAATGTGTGCGGAGAGGACCAGCCTGCTGCATCACAAACTTGTTCAGGCATGAAAGATTTAAGCCATAAGATCTGAGAATGTGTGCGGAGAGGACCAGCCTGCCGCATCACAAACTTGCTTAGACATGAGCGTAGATGTCGACCCAAGGGCATAAGAGCCCGGAGTAGCATGAACATCCAAACCATAGAGCCTGAAGAATGTGAGCGGAGAGGACCAGCCTGCCGCATCACAAAATTGTTCAGGCATGAAAGATTTAAGCCATAAGATCTGAGAATGTGTGCGGAGAGGACCAGCCTGCCGCATCACAAACTTGCTTAGACATGAGCGTAGATGTCGGCCCAAGGGCATAAGAGCCCGGGGTAGCATGAACATCTAGTAACATGACCATAAAACCAGATGAATGTGTGCGGAGAGGACCAGCCTGCCTTTAGATGAGGAGAGCCCTCTAGTAGAGTGCGCCCTAAAACCTACTGGCGAAGCTTGACCGCATGCTTCGTAGGCCCGGGCAATAATGTCTCTCACCCAAAGTGACAGTCTTCCAGGAGGTGACCGCCCCAAGAGAAGAATTGCTGCCCTGACTTTACGCCACTAGCAAATGCGGTGGACATAAGTCTGAAGGGTACAGACTGGACGAAGTCTGAGAAGTCTTAGCTGCTCCTGCGTTACAAATGGCAGAGAGCAGAAGGCTTAGAAAATAACCGGCCAAGAGTCGCGAAAGGCACCTTGGGCAGGTAGTTAGGGTGAGGGTGTAAGGAATGCTTTTGGTCATAGCTGGGGCAAACTAAACAGGCCGGCAAAAGAGACAGAGCCTATAGGTACCCAAGTCTCCTTAGAGACATAATTGCCATAAGAAAAACCATCTTGAGAGTCAGAAGTCTACCAAACGCTGACTCTAGAGGTCTAAAAAGGGGGTCTTACCCTATGAAGAGGTCCTAGCAAGGATGCCTCTTAGGGGGCACCCCGCCCACCAAGGCGTGGCAAACCGTAGTGGAGGCCAAATAGAACCTGGCAGTGGTGAGGCAAGTGCCCGCTGACAGTTCTTTCTACAGAAAATCCAGAACTGAAGCAAACTGGCAGTTAGCTGGTTCTGTAATATGAACTTAGGGGGGGAAACTGGGCAACTCGGGGAGAAGTAGAGGAGACATTGGAGGAGGTCCTCTTCTGCCCTGTAAAATCAGGTATCAAGTCTCGATAGCCTCAAGATAAAGGCCAGTGAACCTCAGTTGGTACCCTTAGGGGCCAAGCATGAAAGGTTTCACAATTCGGGCCAGGGATGAGAAGGTCCTCCCTGTTCGGAATCGCCCAAGGCGAGCCGTCGAGGAGAGGTATTCGAGAAACATATCCTGTTCGGCCAGCGCAGCGCCATTAGTAGGAGGCAAGACCCTTGCTGGCGAACCTTGCCAAGACTCCCGGGAGCAGAAAAACCGGGGGACAAAAACGCATACAGACGCATTCAGGGTCATGTATGTGCCTTTAAGTCCAGACCCAAGGGGGCTGGGTGACTTAGGGAGAAGTAGAGGAGACATTGGGCTATCATACAGGCGAAGAGGTCCTCTTCTGCCCTAGATTTGTTCACTACCTCACTACCTGGGAGCACTACTGCTCCCACATACACGGGCATCCAGGGACGAAACTGTCCTGAGTGCCAGGAGCTGCCCTGGGCCCCAAGGAGGATCCCACCAGCCAGAAATTCAGCTGACGTGACCGTGGATCCCCCCGATGGTTTATGTAAGAGGCTACCACTGTATTGCCCACCCGCACCAAGACATGGCAGCCTCAGGAGGAAGTATTTCAGGGCCAGAAATATGGCCATCAGCTCGAGACAATTACTGTGACAACCAAACTGACGACCCTCCTATCCCTTTAAGCCGGATGACCACTTAAGGCCGCTTCCCAGCCCGTCAGGGAGGCGTCTGTCGTTAGCAGCCTGTGACGACAAGACGCACCTAGAGTGGGACCCAAGGTAAGAACCGGGGTCTGAACCACATAGAAAGGGAACGAAGCACGTGGCGCGTAAACTTTATTTGCCTTAGGGGGCCGGCCCTCGGATAAAACCCCCTGGCTTCCAGCCACAGCTGAAGCGGTCTCATGTGCAGGAGGTCCGAAGGGATCACCGTGGACACCAACGCCATGAGACCTAGTATTCAGTGATACTGACAAGCAGTGCAACCTCGACCTAGCCTGACCTTGCTCAGGGTATTCTGAATGGAAACGATTCGTGCGGGAGACGATTGTGCCTGCATCGAGACTGAATTCCATATAATCCCCAGATGCATCAAGACAATATCCCTGTGCTGAACATCCAATTCTTGGAACTGCGCTAGGATCAGCCAGTCGTCTATAAAATTCAGAATGCGGATGCCCTGGAGTCGCAGAGGAGCCAGTGCTGCATCCATGCATTTCCTGAATGTGCGGGTTAATAGGGCTAGGTCAAATGGAAGAACCGATACTGGAAGGCTTCGCCCCCGAAAGCGAACCTCAGGAACTTCCTAAGCTGTGACTCTATATGAAGATATGCGTCCATGAGATCGATGGTGACCAGCCAAACGTGATGTTGGGCTTGTGACACGATCGTCTTGATAGTCAGCATCTAGGACTTGAACACCGAGCGGTTCAAGCCTCGAAGATCTAGAATCAGATGCAACCCCCCACCCTTCTTGGGGACCAGGAAGTATCTGCTGTAATAGCCTGACTCTTTCTCTGGAAGGGGAACATGTTCTATGGCCCCTTTAACCAAGAGATTTTGCAGTTATTTCCACAGTAGACATGCCTGTCCCGGTTTCACAGTAGTGGGAACCATGCCGTTGAAACGGGGAGGACGGCTAGCAAATTGAATTCTGTAGCCTCTTTCTACTGATTCTAGAACCCACATAGAAATACCAGGCAGAAGTTTCCACGCTGCCAGGTTCTCTGAGATGGGTATTATTTCTGACACTTCCTGTTGAGGGGATGTCGAGTGTTCAGCGTCCTGGATCAAGGCAGGAAGCAACGGTATACCCAACTCTTTGTTGGAAGCCTCTATCACCTGAAACACCAAAGGCGGCGGGAGTGAAGAGGTTTCGTGAGGGTATCGGGAAGGCCGAAGTGGATAATACACGCGCCCCGTCCCGAGGGGAACTACCCCCACAAGGCTGGGTACAAGACCGTCAGGCTTTCTTTTTCTTAGAAATCACGCCCCTGAGGTCTTGCATTGGGGGCTGCTGAGGGTGACGAACTGGACCCCAGTCTTTACGAGGGGGAGCACGATTCGCCACGTTTTGTTTTAGAGCCTCCCGTCTAGAAGGACCGGGCCGGGCCTGGGTGGCCGATGGCCCATCCCCCTGAGTGAGGTGCCCACACTCAGGTCCTTCAACAGATTTAGCTTAGTGCGCTTGTAACACTGCCATAGTGTGCAGGGCAACACCAGCCTGACCTGCTGCCTGATAAGCTTTCCCCACAAGCGTGGAGGTGGTCCTGCACAGCTTTGTGGGGAGAGTAGGTCTCTTTAGCGATGATGCCTGCAGATACCTGCAGGTGTCTCTTCTACCGGCGGCATCACCGAATACCCCGCGCATCATCACCCACGAAAGTTGAATACACCAACGTCGAGGGCACGAAGACACGGGAAGAATACATTTCCTCCATAAAGAAAATACTTGTTATGGAGGTCATAGAAGAAAGGAAGGGACTGATATAGAGTTCCATTCCCTCTTTTATTTATTAAATTATTTTGGCCACCAGACAGAAATTTGTCTTCTAGTTTGGAGCGTTTGGGGGAGGGTCTCTTGTTCGCGTGGCCAGTCTAGCTTTAGTCTGGCCACAGCCCGCATAATCACCTCGAGTAATTTCTCAGCCGCTTTATTATTGTGAGTGAAATGTACAGAGGTTCAGCGCTCCTCCCCCCTCATGAACCGAAGAGGCGCCGAAGCACGCTTCGAGATCACGGGAAGGACCAGCTGGGTCTGGGGAAAGAGCGAGGGAAAGGGACGAACCCGTCTCTCGCTCCTCAGCCAGATCCATGCGAGAGCCCCACGAATGAAATGTGATGACTCCTGGAAGTAAGCGAGGCGAGCGCAAAGCACTTTGCCTGAAAGCAAATCACAGTGCTCGCACCCCCACTGCTGCAACGTGAGAGCAGCGTGCTCTTCCCCCTAAACAAACAGAGCAAAACTGATGCGTGTCCTCTTCAGCTATAGAGAGAGAACAGGGGAACACTCATCGTTTACGGCTTTCAGTCATTCTCTATTTCTTTTAAAAATATATATATATTCTAGACAGAAGAGAAAGGAGAAAATGTTCACTTCACACTGCCTCACAAATTCTAATTCCTAGCAGAGGAAAGAAAGTTTTGACAGGGTTTGTGTAACACACACACACAGAATCGTTCTGAAAAAAGAGGATCTGACGATACCTGGTGACACATCCATTTATAGCCTGGCCACAGGTGCGTCTAATGACTACATCAGCCGAGGCTATAAATTCTGGTCAATGTTCATTGACGTGTTACACACATATTCACAGCTCGTTCATGACTAGGATCATTCCCCATAGCGCTTAGCAAAGCACAGCATCATAGTGAAGCTTTTTTTAAAGGGAACTGTATCACGTAGTCAGAAGCAGATTTACTGCCTTGGCGTAACTGAGCGAGTTGAGCGACAGAATCCATGCCTACATGTACTGAATTAAAGTCGCAAAATGACTGTAAGACTGTTGAACAAGTGCATCATGATCCCAAATAGCCGTAGCCCACTCTAATGCCCTTCCAGTTAGTAAAGTCATGATGAATGAGCATTTCATCGTATCTTGGTTAAACACATCAGGTTGGTTTAAGAAATAAATTGAGCACTGTTTTAAGAAACCAGTACAGTTATCAGGAGAGCCATCAAACTTATCAGGAAGAGCAAATCTTACCGGATCATGGCGTGGTGTAGGAAGTCATGGTAGGAACTGATAAGGCAGGAAACAGGAAGTTCAGTATTCAGGTGATGGCTCCCTCTGGTGGACGGGAGCCTGTTCAGACATTACAGTACTGACTTGGGATGTATTCTGAGTATCAATGTAAATAATTGTAAATGGAACAATTTATGCATGCAAGCAATAAACATACATGCATATATATATGCAAAATATCAAATGCAATTTAAAGACATTTATTGAGGGAATATAATACATTTGACAACTTTCCAAATGCTAAAATGCAACCAATATGATGAAAAACTGTCAAAATATAATTTGTAATAGTAATATTTTTAAGGTTAGAAGGTCCCTTCATAATTTACTGCATGAGCTGAGAAATAATTTATATTCTATTTAATTTAGATGGAAATAGTAACCAAAATATACCTAGAATATGGAAACAATACCCAGGCCAGACCTAATTTTAAGTACATTTTGGACCCTGTGTAAATATCAGTTAGCAAGTTAAGACTTTCTAAAACTACCAGATAGCAGAAATATCTCAGGATAGACCAAAACCTGGCACTCTTCTTCATTTCAGAAATGTTACGGTGTCTTGCCAACAAGAAAACTCAAAATGTAAACATGTATTTTTGACAGGGCAGAGGGCGTTTAACTAATCAGGCTAATCAAGCCTCAGAGAGGGATAAAGGTGACTGGAAGCTGTAGTGCGAGAGAGAGATTTACGGACAGCTGTCCGACAACTTTGTGTGTTTCACTTTTTGGTTAAATTCTTGATTTAACTATTATTTATATTGTATAAAAAAAAGAGACAAACACACACAAAGGTGTCGGACAGCTGTCTAAATCTCTCTCTCTCACACACTGCAGCTTCCAGTCGGCTTTTATATCTCTCTAAGGCTTGATTAGCCTGATTAGGGGCAGGGTGTGCAGAATCACAACCTGGCCCCATCCTCCCCACACTGTCACAGTATTATTTATTTTGTTAGTAGGCTTTTTTAATATAATGTTTTTCTTGATTCAAATAATAATTGTGCTTGAAAAAAAAAATTGCGAATTATCATTGCTAACTATCAATCTAAATGTTTTATACTGATTTTATCACCACCACAATCCCAAATTGGTCAGGGGGCCCTAAAATAGTTCTGTGCCTGGGGCCCAAATTTTGGTGCTACACCCCTGCTCTTAATAAATTAATGCACAACAAATCCTATCACACAACTTTATTTGTGAACATGCAAAGTTTTCAGGGGCAAAGCAGGGCACAAAAACAAACACTTTTGACCAGCACAAACACCTTTGTGCTGCAAAACAGGTCCAATGACCAAACATGCTGAGCAGGCAGAAGGCTCGATGTCTCTACTTCCAAACACACCCTTTCTCTCTATTCTGCAACTGCAAATGGAGCAGAGACCAAGAGGTCTGCACTACAAGTAGCAGCTTAAAGGATTACCATTAATTAGATGTCAGAGACAGAAAAGGGCTTTGCCTGTCTTGGCCATGATACAATATCTCCTAATCTTGCAGTGCTCTGGATAAAAAGAAATCAGTGCATTGACAGAGAAAAGAGCAAATGAAAAAGAAAGTGATAGAGAGGAGGGGTAGAAAAGAGATAGTCTTGGGCTAGGTAGAAGGATGGACAAAAGAGATAGGGTTCAGATATAGATGGAAAGAGGGATGAAAAAGCAAAGGAAAATAATAGTGTAGGAGATCCTTTGCACTTTCTGTGTCTTGCACTCAAAAGGACAATGAACCATCTCTATGGAAACAGAGAGGAGGAGAGCAAGAAATATTGATGGGGATGAAAAGATGTGGTTAAACGACAGGAAGAGACAAAGTTAATAAAAAGGGGATATGGGGAGAAAAGAAGAGGGTGTTGGAGGGCCATGTCAAAGGAAAAACATGAACTGGGAAATGATAGCATCATAAATTAGACGTAACTCACGTGAACCTGAGCACACACACAGGAGGATAAACATGTGGTTAAAAACACCTGCAAACTGAAACTGAGCTCCCTTGTGAAAAATGAACAATTCACCAAAACCTGAAAATTCTGTAATTATTTAATCACCATAATGCTGCTCCAATCCTGTATGAATTTCTTTGTTCTGGGGAACACAAAAGAAATAAATAAAAAAAAAAGCCAAAAAAAAAAATAGGTATGTAACTGTATATATTTGATTATGTTGCCATATATTTAGCTAAGAGTGAATCATTGAATCATAGGGCTTTAGAAAACTTCTAATATAGTGCACAAGTTGTATTGACAACTTTTACAGTGGTTTTATTGTGATTTTGGTCCTTCTCTGAGCTTGATAGCTTGGAGTCACAATTCAATTTCATTATATGGTAAAAAGACATGTGAAGACTGGATAAAAGCAAATCATAAGGGTTTGGAACATCATTGCGGTAAGTAAATAATGGCAGAATTTTCCTTTTTTGGTGAACTATTCCTTTAAACCAGTTGGTTTGCTGGTCTTAGATGGTTTAAGCTGGTATTCCAGCATATCAAACTGGCTTTAGGCTTGTCTATCTTGTCTTGTAGGCTGGCCAAGCTAGTGTTTAGCTAGGCGGCTGGCTGGACTTCAATCTTGACCAGCTGAAAAGTGCCCAAATCCCCTCTAAAACCATTAAACCAAGCCAGCCTAACTAGCTTAGTCAGGTAGGAGACCAGCTAACCACCAGGCTGATATAAGTTGTTTAAAAAAAGCCCATTAAAAAAGCCAAATTTTAAGCTTATATTAGTCCCGAACACAGCCTAAAGCCTTCCCTCAGACCTGCAGGATACATAACCTCATGACAGTATACAGATTGTAGACAACTATGTTTATAAGACAACCGGGTTCACCAGACAGCCACCAAAACAGCAGATATGTCTTTTGATGGACATTTGACATCTTAAATTTTGATAAGATTTACAGTCTCTAATGGGTAATGGGTGCCCTGACCTGGCCTGCAGCAATGTTTTATCAGACATGCATTTGGATGAGAGGAAATGTGTCCTCTTTATCTAAAACAGACACTGTGCTCTCCCTGAGGCATGAAAACTCCCTTATTCCCACCTCAGTAACTTGTATATTTTGAACGGAGACAACAGTCTGTTTTTCTTGTAAATAACAGTTTTCTGTTCTATGTGGAAACATTTATCTGACACATGTCACCATGAGCAATACCAATTTGATTTGTCTCATTCTAGAATGATAGGAATCTGGCCACTCTGGCAGATGCAGTTTAGAAGAAATGTGGTATGTGTGAGTATATAACCATACACTGAATCTGGATACCCCTGTGCTCAGAGATTAAATATAATGGACATTTTTAGCTGTTTCTGAATTCTAAGATAAAAGGCTGCCAATTTAATGTGTTACTTAAGTGCAATTAATTCTATACAAAATGATGCGTTATCATGCCCCCTGACCTGTATGTAAATTCCATAATAAAACTATGTATTTTCCTGCAATTCAAGCTTGAAGTACATATTTTTACAAGCCACATCAGTAGGGGGCAGTTATGTGCACCTCAACAAACCTCACAAACAGTGCAGCCACAGAATGATAGCTAGTCACAAATGAAGCATTTTTGACAGCTGGGTAAAGCACAACAGAATACAGGGATTGCGAGACATGATTTTTAAATGTTTCAGCTACTTTTAATTTGACACTCTTAAAGAATCTAGTACAGATGGAATGCAAGAATGTGTTTTTTGGGAACAGAACCAATTGATGAACTCAATGCAAAATGTTTTTTAATCAAATATGTGCACACAGGAAGTCTGCACGTTGTTTCCAAAAGTTCTGATTCCCTAGGATCGACCACGTTGTTCAGATTCACTGGCACTCGCCATCTTCTCTCAGATATTTTTGCATTGGTAAGACCAGAAGTGCGTTACTTCAGCAGACTGGGAGACCTGGGAGACCTGGGTCACATAATCAGTAATGAGAGTGATTCATTAGGAGGTTGCATTTTCCCCTCTAACATTAAATATTTACTCCACTGATGGTTTGGTTTAGCTTTTGGGGTTGGCTAAGGGACAAACATAAAATGTTCATTCCTTTTCACTGTATTACATCCTGTACAGCTGAAAACACCACCTTGCTCCCCCTCTGTAGACATGTCACCCGGAAAATGAAGCTCACACGTGCCCATTCGCCCAACAACACTTGACGCTTTTGCTACTGGGATCACTGATTCCCATTTCAGTAAGCACAGAATGATATCAGCTAAAAAAATTCAAACTACTGTTTGCAATTTCACTGTGAGATCAGTCTGTGTTGTCAACTGTGGGTTACGGTTTATGTTAAAATTCCACACCAGCAATCTAATCTACATCTTGATGTAATCCTTCCTCATGATCACTCAGGCTGTTTTCATGAGCTGAATGGGAGGCTAAACAAAAATGTAAAATGTGATGAGACTAAAGTATACCCAACAGACTCGTGCAGCGTGTGCATGCCATTCATGCATCACAAGCCGGCAGCGCTTAAATATCAGTTAATCGCGTCAGTAAATGCACCCGTTTTGCTTCAGTCAGACTGCGCGGATGACTACATTCCATGTTTAATTTCGTTTTTATTTCAAAACACCACTATTTGTTTTCCAACCCAGTATACAGGTACACCCTCCTTAAACTTGGTCACACTCAAAATTACATGAAATGATTAAAAGTGAAAAAAATAAACCCACATCTATTGAAAATATAAATCAAACCTGGAAATAAAGTTTTAGGATTTTGCAGGTGCAGTTCACCGAAAAGGGCTATAATAGTTGATCGGCTTGTGATGTGAAAATTTCTTGCACAAGCAGCGTAAATCTAGTCTCACTTCAATCCCATTCATCTGATGAAAATACGCTGCATGATCATGAGGAAGGATTACATCGAGATGTAGATTGGAATGCAGGTGTGAAAACTTCATATAAATTAGCCTGCTCCTCTCTCACATGCATGATAGTGAATACATGATTGCAATGATGTAATATAAGAAACATTTAAGATTCAACACAATTTCGTGATTGGTAATCAATTTTGTGACATTATCTGTGTTAACAAATTTTGTACAAAAGGACAGGTTTCTTTAATTAAAGCACTTAAGATACTCTGTGAAAATTCACATGCAGGATCATGATTATATCATACAGTAGCTGTCACATACACACCAGACTCCCTCTCTCACTCCAAACTCCGCACTCTCTCCCCAGACTACTAATCAATTTCACCTGATCCCAATCCAGCACTCAATCACATCACCCCTATAAATTCTCACCCCACCACTCCATCCTTGTCTTGTCTCCACAAGGAACACTCAGACTTACCTGCTCTTCCTACTAACTCGTCTTACGTGATTCCGCAATATTCCTCGTCTCAGCGATCCCAAGGACTCATCTTCTTCCTCTGACTTCCTGGATTGGAACTCCTTCCGCAAACTCACTGGAAACAGGAACTCTGTCATCTGAAGTTACCGATCTCTCCTATAACGTTTGACTTACCGAAAGATCTTCTTCAATAGCAAGTAGCAATTTTAACCACCACGCAATTGCGTGGGTCCTTGGACATCGGTAGGAAAACTCAGCAAAACCGTTTGAGGGGTGACATGTTGTTTTGGTTACACGTGTGGCACGAATATGTTGTTCGCAGTCTCAGAGTGGTTCACGTTATACGTCCACCAGGATTTTAAGTTTTTCCAAGTAGGATTTTGTGGTTGGGTTTTTATTTATGAAAAAATATACAGTCCTTCCAAACTTGTTTCACCCATGTGCTCTCACTCACATACTTACGAACAGATGTGTTAGGGGCCGTTCACACCGAATGTGTTTGTGTGTGCCCCTGCTCCGTTTTCCCATTGTTTTCCTTTGTAAATGCGCACTGGAGGAACGTCCATACCTCCTGTCCATAACATAAATCGGCACGTTTGCTTGAACCCCTTACAAAAAGCTAAGAATTGAGACTTAATTGTGACACTGCTTTAGAGACTTGTGATCTATTATTGAGGTGTGTGTGTGTGTGTGTGTGTGTGTGTGTGTGTGTGTGTGTGTGTGTGTGTGTGACAATTTGAGTAATGGAATAACAGGGCCCTCACTTGTGTATGTTCTTTGGGGAGGTAATTGGGGTACGGAGGGCCTTCCCTCTGAGCCCCCTTTTCACCTGAGACGCTAATTACTTTTGGTACCTTGGGATTTTAAGCAAAGGGGGAAATATTTTTCAAATTTACTCCAATAATTGATGTTTGCTTCTATTAGAGTTGTTATTTCATGTTTCAATGCAAACACATTGGTGCGCATTGATGTACCCTGATAAAAGTGAAATGCTATTAAGACACCATCTGCCTGCAGGGTTTATCCCTCAGGAGTGTGCACAGGTTAATAATCTCCAGGATAAACACAATGTCCCCCATTTTAAAAAAAAACACACACGCGCACACACACACACAAAAACATATGCACTAGTGTTGGGCAAATTTACAAAACACTTATATCACGGTCTGAATAATTTTAATATTACAGTCACTATATCACAGAGTTATTTTGCAAGAAATTTGACCAAAAAATGCTTTTTATATTACATAACCATGTAGTGATGTCTACAGTTGAGGCCAAACGTTTACATATTGCACCAAAAGAAAACAAGAAAAGATAAAATTGCTAACAAATGAATAAGTTGGGAAAAACAACTCCTTCATATTACACAATACTTCAGTTAAAAACAAAACATACAAATAAGATTGGATGAGCCACATTTGAAGCCATTTTAAAATAGCCAATATATACACAACTGTTCCAGCACATCATTTGAATTCTATTTTAATGTGGCAAGTTGAGTCACTGCTTGGCAACCCTAATTTAAACAACCTAGAATTTCAATGTGTCAACACTTAGTGGACACAAGTGTTGTGGAGCAACGCATCAAAACGAAATTATTATTCTCATTAATCAATGAAGCTGTCTATACTGGAAGTGCTTGTCTGTGTGACATGGTTTGCAGAGTATTTTTAACACACACACACACACACACACACACACACACACACACACACACCAATTCTCATCACTTTGCCTTTAAACACATATTCAACCTTCACACACAACAAAATCACAAAGTCACATTTATCTGAGATATTCCAGAGAAATTTTGTGAAGACATTATAAAGAAAGAAAGAAAAAGCTATAAGTATTTAAAGACAGGAAAAGAGGTTTCACTTGTTGATGAAGTCATAATTCAGACATTTTAACAGCGCAATACATGGACATTTACTGAGAACAGTGAAAAGACAATGATCGGTTTGTATATGAGGACTTGTCCTACACTGTCTTTGTCCTCCAGTTTTCCTTTTTCAATATCATATAGCTCGACACATTTCCTCCAGTGACTCTGGCACATTACATAGATGTTCAAAGCCCTTTGCTTGATCAAGCAACATGCACTCCATAATATTAGCATGTCATTACACTTATTGCTACTATCAGTTATGGTTACTGTTACTCTGGGGGCCAACACATAATATCTCACACCAAGATAAAGGGTGTTATTTAGTTCTGACAACTGTTTACTAAATGCGGCTCTGCTCTTGCGTAAGTGAGAGTAAATAATAAATGCTTTGCATAAGATATGCAAGCAATTTTTTCTACATTAATTCAATTCTTGTTTCATATGGTAAATGATTCCCATAATCTTTTAGCACCACATTGATTAATGCGGTTCATATCAATGAAACACAAATAAAAGTGTCACAAATGCTAAATGATGATGCCCTGGCGTGACAAATGTTAATTACTTTTTAGAGAGTTAGATAAGGCGTTCATTCTAATGCAAAGTAAATGAGAGAGGTTAAAACAAAGCCAAAAGCATGCCTGCATATTTCACATCCTAAGACAGCAGAGTCACACTTTATCAACAAGGAATTAGCATCATATCACAAATATGCCCTGATGGAGTCAGCTATAACACGGGTTTTGTGTGTGTTTACATGTTTATTTGCAGTTTTTCCCATGCCTGTGCGTTTGCTCCCAGCAGGGCATATTTGGTAACATAAAGTGAAGACGTCTTTTATTGATGCAAGTAAATTTGAAAGTTATGCAAATTAAGGCATATATTTGCACATCAGTAAGAATGAGGATAAGTATTTTTCCCTTAACTTTATGCAAATGCCTTAAGAATTAAAGACCATATGGAGAGCATATTTCTACATTAAAAGGTTATGCAGTCACCTCTTTGAAAATATAAGATTAGGTAGAATAGGATTTACATTTCTCAGCATTTTAGCATTGGCAACAGTGTAGTGGGAAGCTTTGGTTATCATCTGCCATTTCAACACATTCTCACACCCAACTCGTCACCTATTGACGCTTTTGACAGGACCCCTTGGCGTCACATTTTAAGCCCCCTCGTATACCTTTGGCATAATTTTTCGACGCGTTTTGTAGTCTTAACCAAAACGGCATTCAAAGGTGAGTTTAACAACGCTCCAAGGCGTGTGCAAGTAAGCAGTTTAAGCATTTTCTTAGGTACTGGTAACTAGAGCATGCTGGATAACGTATTTTTATCGGAGGTTTGTTGATGTTAATAAATATATATAATATGCTACGATTGTGTTCAATTAATCAAAGTTTTTTATATTTTTATTTTTAAAATTTTGTTCAATTAAATCAAAGTTTTTTTATATTTTTATTTTTAAAATCATCTATAGAAATCTATCGGACTACCCAATGCGTCGAAAAATGACACCAAAGGTATACCCATGTGTTAAAATGTGACGCCAAGGGGTCCTGTCAAAAGCGTCAATATGTGACGAGTTGGGTGTGAGAATGTGTTGGCCATTTATTGTCACTCAGCCATATACACAAGTCTAACAGTGGGTGAAAGTCTTGAGTGTGGATCCAAGCAACATAGCAATATGACAATTACAATAAACATCTGATTTACACAGAACACAGTTTACATCTGTTACACTACACAATATACAATACACACCTAATAATATACAATGTACAGTATACACAAAATAAGGAGACTGTATTCAATAAAACTACACTGTATCCCTCTGTGCTCTGATGATGCAGCCCAGAATACCATCTGGACCCATGGCTTTATGGATATTCACCCATCAGAAGGATCGGTTACATCTGCTACAGAGACAGAGAGTGAACTAACCTCTGTAGCTTTTGCCACAAGAGCTCTCTCCATGAGGGCAGTGTTATTTACCTCAAAACGATCATAAAAAGTATTTAGCTAATTCGGGAGAGAGGCAGCGGTGTTCACGGCAAAGTTTTTATTTATTTTGAAGTCCGTGATGATGTTAATTCCCTGCCACATGCTTCTAGAGTAGGTGGTGTTGAACTGTCCTTCAATCTTGTCCCTGTACTGGCATTTGGCATTCTGATAGTTTTGCAGAGGGCATAACTGGCTTGTTTATGCTCCTTCGTGTTCCCAGAATTAAAAGTGGAGGTCCACGCATTAAGAGGTCTGTGCATAAAATGCCCCACGAACATCGCTATTAATCCATGGTTTCTGGTTAGGGTATTTCCATATAGTGTTGGTCGGCACTACGTCATCTATGCACTTCCTGGTGAAACACATAACGGTATCAGTGTAGTCCTCGATGTCATCATCAGCGTGATCAAAACAGTCTTGTAGCATAGAATCTGATTGGTCCGACCAGCACTGGATCATTCTGAGGGCGGGTGCTTCCTTTTTCAGTTTCTGCCTGTAAGTGGGCAGAAGCAGAATAGAAGAGTGGTCCGATTTGCCAAATATTGGATGGGGGAGGGATTTTTAGCCATCCCAGAAGGGAGAGTAGCAATGGCCCAAAACCCAGTCCCCTCGTGTCTTGAAACTAATATGTTGGTAGTATTTGGTGCTATTGACTTGAGGTTGGCTTTGTTAAAGTCCCCAGTCACAATAAACGTGGTCTCAGGGTGCACGGTTTCCTGGTTGATTATACTCCCATACAGTTCCTTGAGTGCCCAGTCTGTGTCGGCTTGTGGCGGGATGTACACAGCTGTGATATGACTGCTGTGAATTCCCTCGGTAGCCAGAATGGTCAACACAGAAGCATGAGAAATTCCAGATCAGGAGAGCAGAAAGACTTGATAAAATGTACGTTCCTCTGATCACACCATGATTTGTTGATCATAAAACATACACCACCACTTCTGTTTTTACCTGAGATGTCTTTCACTCTGTCCGCTCGGTGCACGGAGAACCCCGTGGGTTCGATGTCTGAGTCCGGACTCTCCACAGACATCCAAGTTACTGTAAGGCAGATAATGCAGCGGTCCTCGTTTCTCGTTGGAAAGAGATCTGCGCTCTCAGCTCGCAGAGCTTGTTGTCCAGAGACTGAACATTTGCCAGTAGAATACTGGGTAGTGGGGGTCGATTTGCTCAACGTCTGATGAGAACACCGGCTCTCCTTCCACTTTTCCGGCTGCGTTTCCGTGGCCAGGCTGCCTAGATAAAGGGCTCCATCATGTTTGTAAACATGGTCGACATTGAGGTATTTAAAGTCTGCTTTTCTGTGTGCTATTGCAGAACTAATGTTCAAAAATGTTTGTCTATTGTAGACAAGGCAGACAACATCCAAGACAAAAAAAACAAGAATTGTGGACAAAACAAACAAAAAACTACAACATTGGGTCAGAGCTCACAACGCAGAAGCCATACTTGGTGCCATCTTGAGCCACTAGTCTGGTGTAGTTTGCATTTTTTTATGTGCATTTTCCATACAAAGCTTATAGATTTAGTCATTGTCTTCCATCGGAGCTGCTCCCATTCGTTTTATGATATGGGCATGAAACAAATAAACATATTCAAAGCTACTCTTTAAGATTTGATGGATTAAATTTGTCACTGGATGATCTAAAATGAACTAGCAAAATTTTAAATAACCAGTGTCAGAATCTATAAGATACTGTATACACTTACATTTATATTTACATTTGAACCTAAAATCAAAAACAAAAAGGATTAAAAAGGTCCATGGACACATTATATATCAACTGCAGGCCAAATTTGAGAGTCACACCCAGGCCCAGAATGGTTAATCTAGAGGACCGGGAGAATTTCTGGTTGGCCGCTAAAAAATTGGGCCAGCAGGTCCGCATGTTGATTAATAAACTTTCAGTTCCCCATCTGTCGCTCACTTAGACGTCATGTCGAAGAAGCGACACTAGGGGTCTCTCTTGAGCGCCAAAAGATGCCTCTGATCTATGAAAAAAGGCCAATGAGAGTTGGTGAACAGTATTTGCATACCCCACCTCCGGATACGGATATAAAGGCGAGGGAAATACGGTTGTTCATTCAGTAATTTTCTTCGGAGCCGATGGTCGTGTGTATGCTGTCAGCTGCGAGTAACACAACTGATCCTGCTTCTGATCCTCTGACGCTCTGCTTTGCTGTTGGATTTACGGCGCACCTTCAGCGGCTTTTCTCTTCACTGCCGGCGTGCAGTTTGCCCCTGAGCGCTTCGACGGCGCAGAGTTAAAAGAGTTGAAAGAGTGATTTTCTCTGTAAAAGAGTTTATTTCTCTGAAAGAGCATTACACAGCGGCGTTGAACGTCCTTTACAGGACGCGTCTTTATAAAGATGTGATTTCCGCCCCTGTGTAGTTTCTGGATGCGGTGTTTCTCCCCACCTCTCTCGGTCATAAAAAGCTGGCTTGCATCCCTGGGCTGCGATCACACGCAGGCAGCGTTTTATGAATGGTTCATGTTCTCAGTGCGAGAACATAGCCATGGCAACATTGCGGTCGTGCAGCATTCTTTTGTAATGAGAGAAAGCCACTTCAGCCGCCCCCCGCGCCTCGCCTCCTTCCTACGGAATTGACACAGGCGCCGCGGGCGATGAACACGATTTGGGGACAATGACGGGCTCTGTTCGCCGGGTAAACCCCCTCGAACCACCCGCCTCCCCGGCACGCTTGTTTGCTTCCGTCTGAGCCCGGGATGAGCGATTCTCTCCAATGGTTTATCTTCTCAGTGTGAGAACATGGCCGTTATAGCATTGCGGTCGCACGGCTTCTTTTGCAGTGAGAGAAAGCCACTTCAGCCGCCCCCTGCGCTTCGCCTCCTTCCTACGGGATTGACGCAGGCGCCGTGGGCGTTGAAGGCGATTTGGGGACAATGACGGGCTCTGTTCGCCGGGTAAACCCCCTCGAACCGCCCGCCTCCCCGGCACGCTTGCTTGCTTCAAAATTGGATGACATCACCGCTGCATCGGAGAGCGTTACAACAGCGTCGGATGCTGATCACTCGCCTGGGGCGCCACCTTCGGGTCTGCCGCCCAGCCTGAGCCTGACGCACGGAGACCCGCTATGCTTTCCCGGGCTACTTGATCGGTCCCGCGGGCAGGTGTGCCGCTCACAGCCCCCCCCCCCCGGTTCCTTTCTTCTCGGACGTGCATGATGAGTTGAGCAAAGCCAAGGCTTCTTAACTCCTCCACTCTCACTACCCTCGCGGTGGAACGGCCCCAGACCGCTTCCACCCTGCACGCCACGGCCCTTCCTGCAACCAACGCCAGGCCAAGGCACTTCAAACTTCCACCTTGGGTAGTCCTGTTCTTGATGTGCTTGCAGGAACTGTGCTGGATGACCAACCGCGCCCCCCGGGCCACGGAGGTCAGAAGCGCCGGCACTCGAATAGGCGATGGCCACCCGTTGTGGTCCAGAAACGCATCTGTGGACTGGACCTGGTCAAAAATCGGGAGGTAGACAAGGCACGCCTTCTCCCACACCCCCGCCTCCCAGCTCCGTCCATTCGGCGCCACCGTTGACGACTCTGCCCAGCAGTCCTCAGCGGTGAGGCAGACGGAGGCCGTCTCACATCCCGCCCCGCCGCAAGCTTGCCGCTATGGGCCATGCCCCGTCTGCTCACCGACGGTGTCCTCCTGCGGCTACGAAACACCCTGCTCCGCCTTAACCTGGGCCCAGCTCTCAGCCCCAGCGTCGAGCACTCCGCAGGAAGCAGACGCCCCCGTCTCACGGACCCCCTCGAGGAGCCGGAAGGCTCCCAGGTGGCCCATAGACGCTCAACCCAGAGACCAAGATGTTAGCTCCGGAGGTGGTAAGACTGCTCCGTCCCCGGTGGAGGGCCGGGAGGAGAATTTTCTTGTTGAATTAGTTTTCACATTCTCATATTCTCTGTAACGAGCTATTTCCTTTTGTCTCTGGGTCACCTGGCCCGCAAATTCCGTTCTCACGGCACTCTGCCGCCAGATCTCAACAGTCCCGGCATCCTGGACGCGGATCACCTGCCTCCAGCCCCCACGACTGTTCCCCGGCCGGCCGGTTCCGACGAGTCTAGAGGATGCCTCAAAGCTGGACCTCCTCCTGCTCAGTCGCTAACCCGCCCCCTGCCGGGTGTGCGGAGCAAGGTAAGTGCTTTGAGTCTTTTCTCAGCACCCCAGCTGCGGGTCGCCCTGTCGCCGCCCAACGCTGCCCTACCTGCTCCGCCCCGCTGCGAAGCCCCGCCGGGTATGTCAAATAGTCGTCCCCTTGGTGCCCCTAGCGCTGAGTTGGATGCGTGGCTCTCACTTCCCATCTCGCTAGCTGGCCCGGACCATCCGACTCGGTTACACGCGCAGAAATTGCTACACTCTTTTCAAAGGCGCGATAGAGCCTGTCCCTCCAACCGAGATGAAGAAGGGTCTCTACAGCCCTCACTTCATCATACCCAAGAAAGGTGGCAGCTTACGACCGGTCTTGGACTTACGAGTTCTCAACTAAGCGTTGCGCAAACTCCCGTCCGAAATGCTCACGCTTAACCTGCGTCCGGCATCTAGATTGGTCTGCAGCGGTAGACCTGAAGGACGCGTACTCTCTCAATTTTGCCTCGGCACTGCCCCTTTCTGTGGCTTGTGTTCGTTGGCCAGGCGTATCAGTACAAGTCCTCCCCTTCGGCGCGTCTCTGTCCTCTCTCGTCTTCACGGAAGTCACAGAGGCAGCTCTTGCCCCGCTCCGAGAAGCCGGCATCCGCATACTCAATTACCGATGCACTCACAGAGACCTGGTGCTCAAGCACCTCGGCCGTTTGGGGCTTCAGGTCAACTGGTAAAAGAGTAAGCTTACTCCAGTTCAGAGCATCTCTTTTTTCAGCATGGAGTTTGACAGTCTCAATGTCTGCACATCTCCTCAATGAGCGTGCGCAGTCAGTGTTGAGGTGCCTCGACGCTTTCAGGCCGGGCACAACGGTCCCCTTAAAACATTCCCAGAGGCTCCTGGGGCATATGGCATCCTCCACGGTGGACGCGCCGCTGGGGTTGATGCATATGAGACCGCTTCAGCACTGGCTTCAGACTCGAGTCTCGAGATGAGCATGGCGCCGCGGCACACACCGTGTGACAATCACCCCCGCCTGCCGCCAAACATCCAAACCCTGGACAGACCTGGAGTACCCTTACAGCAGGTGTCCCGATGCGTCCTGGTCACGACCGACGCCTCCAGATCGGGTTGGGGCGCCGTATGCAATGGGCACGCAGCTGCAGGCCGTTGGAGGGCCCAGCTGTGTTGGCACATCAACTGCCTCGAGTTGTTGACCGTCCTTCTGGCCCTGCGGAGGTTTCTCCCGTTTGTTCGAGACGAACATATCCTGTTCAGGTAAAGGACAGCACCACTGCGGGGGCGTACATAAATCGCCAAGGCGGCGTACGCTCCCACCATGTGTCACAACTCGCCCATCGTCTCCTCCAGCTCGCTGCGTGCCACTCACATCCCCGGCAACCTCAATGTGATAACGAACGCACTGTCATGACAACGCTTGCCTGATGGAGATGGGAGGCTTCACCCCCACTCGGTTCAGCTGACCTGGGGACGGTTCGGCAAGGCCCAGGTAGACCCCTTTGCCTCCCGAGAGACCTCCCACTGCCCGCTCTGGTACGCCCGCTCAGAGGCTCCCCTCGGGGCAGATGCACTGGCATACAGCTGACCAGTGGGGCTGCGCAAGTACGCAATGCCCCCAGTGAGCCTTCTTGCACTGGTGCTGTGCAAGGTCAGGGAGGAAGAGGAGCAAGTCACTTTCGTGGCTCCTTACTGGCCCACCCGGGCCTAGTTCTTGGATCTCGTACTCCTCGCGACAGCCCCTCCCTGGTGAATTCCCCTGAGGAAAGACCTTCTTTCTCAGGGAGGGGGCACGCTCTTGCATCCGCACCCAGATCTTTGGAACCTCCACATCTGGCCCCTGGATGGGATGCGGAAGATCTAGCTGGTCTACCACCACGGTCGTAGCCATGATCAACCAAACCAGAGCCCCTTCTACCAGGCAACTCTACGCCCTGAAATGGCGTCTGTTCGTGAATTGGTGTTCTTCCCGGGCAGAAGACCCAGAGGTGCGCAGTTAGGTCGGTGCTCCTGTTCCTACGGAAAGGTTGGAGGGGAGGCTGTCCCGTCCACCTTGAAGGTGTTTGTTGCCACTATCGCAGCTCACCACGACCCAGTAGACCGCAAGTCTCTGGGTAAGCACAACTTCATTGTCAGGTTCCTAAGAGGTGCCCGGAGGTTAAACCCCTCCCGGCCAAACCTGTTCCCCTCCTGGGATCTCTCGGTGGTCCCCGCCGGTCTTCAGAGATCCCCCCGAGCCGCTAGAATCAGTTGGCTCAGGGCCCTCTCCTAAAAAGACAGCCCTGCTGATCGCGCTCGCTTCCATCAAGAGGGTCGGGGACCTGCAAGCGTTCTCTACTAACGACACTTGCCTGGAGCTCGGTCCGGCAGATACTCATGTGATCCTAAGACCTCGACCGGGCTATGTGCCCAAGTTTCCTACCACGCCCTTTGGAGATCAGGTAGTGAACCTACAAGCGCTGCCCCGGGAGGAGGCAGACCCAGCCCTCTCACTGTTGTGTCCGGTACGTGCCTTGCGTGCCTACCTGGAATGCGCCCAGAGCTTCAGGCGCTCTGAGCAGCTCTTTGTCTGCTTTGGAGGACAGCAGAAAGGGACGCTGTCTCCAAACAGAGGTTGTCTCACTGGGTCGTGGATGCCATTCAGTTGGCCTATCACACCCAGGCCGTGCCACCCCCTTTGCGGGTTCGAGCCCACTCTACCAGGAGCGTGGCATCCTCATGGGCACTGGCTAGAGGCACCTCCCTAGCAGACATCTGTAGAGCAGGGCAGCACCTAACACCTTTACAAGGTTTTACAATCTCGGGGTTGAGTCAGTCTCGTCTCGTGTTCTCTCAGGTCCGAGCCCATAGAACTCGGTAAACGTCAACGATCTGACCGGGTGAATCGCTTGATTCCAGCACCGTTTCCCTCTGCCGAGGCAAAACAGTGCGCTTCTTCCCAGAAGACCTTGGTCCCTGGTTGATTCCTCCCTAGCCCTCTTGGGCCCGCAGTAGTTCAGCGGAGGAACTTGCCGGCCCAGTCCACTATGGGTACCCCAGGCTACCCCTACTGGAATAGGTGCTCCACAGATCAGTCCTCCTACGGGACTCCTCCTGTGTGTATTTCTGCGGTACGGTCACCTTGCACGCTGACCCGCGTATCCCTTAGGCAGTCCCTCGCTGCCCTCTGGTCGCCGTGTTGTAGCAACTCCCCCCTCCTCGAGGTTGGATCTACCACCACGCCATTTCTTCCCACATGCCCAAAGTGGCCATGTGATGTATTTTGCCACCTTTACCTCCCCTGCTGGGCGGGTGTGGCCTCCGCAGGGTCTTTTCCCCCTGAAAGAATAGGAATTTCCCCGGCTGCTCTTGCTCTATGCCGAGAAAACATAGAGAGAAAAGAGGCCCAGCCAGGCTTGGCCCGTTCCCTAGTTGGGAGCGTCACCTTGTTCCCCCCTAGGGTGACCAAAAGGATTCTGACGACTCTTTCGGGGCACTGGGGAAGAGTACGTGCAGTCTGAACACAGTTGGTCGCTGTGCACGTAGAAATACCTGCCCGCTTCTGTGTAAGCAGTACACGTACACGGCTCAGCGCATGACGAGTTTTGAAGTGGACCCCTAGTGTCGCTTCTTTGACACGACGTCGAAGTGAGCGACAGACGGGGAACGTCTAGATTACGTATGTAACCTCCGTTCCATGATGGAGGGAACGAGACGTCGTGTCTTCCCGGCCACGTCGCTGAGCCGAGCCGCTGAGGTGCCCGGAACACTCCCGGCTCCTCAGAAAAATTCTGAATGAACGACCGTATTTCCCTCGCCTTTATATCCGTATCCGGAGGCGGGGTATGCAAATACTGTTCACCAACTCTCATTGGCCTTTTTTCATAGATCAGAGGCATCTTTCGGCGCTCAAGAGAGACCCCTAGTGTCGCTTCTTCGACACGACGTCTCTTTCCCTCCATCAGGGAACGGAGGTTACATACGTAACCTAGCCGTACTGTGTCACATAACAGCTGCCAACTGTCCATATCATCTGGTATAAAAAGGATCAGAATTGCATTCAGTATTATATGGGATACAGTCTATCATATTCTATCGTCTTGCTCCCAAACAAATGAGAGAGTGGGCTGTGAGAGATGAAACATTGGCTGTTGCGCCATTACACTGACGCTTCAATTGACAGTGGGGGAGGGATCATGGAAGATCCAGCGAGAACTGATACTATTAGCTTTTTGGATGAACTTGCTTTAGGAAGCAGTTCAATACTGACTGTAGTCTCACAATCTCAGTCAGTTAATCTCTGTAATCATCATTCCTTGCAGTTCAGAATGATAATAACAATATTTTTTATTGTCACAAAATAAAAGAATACTTAAAATAAATGAATGCAGATGCAACAGCATGACACAGTTTGAAAATAATGGGACTTTACAGCTCTCAATGAAAAAAACTGTGTAGAGTCTTCAACATGTTATGCGCCCAAGCCTGATCTTCTTAACATTTACATTCCAAGTACCAGTAAAAGAAAAGTGCAGATTTGTTACTTTTAGTCTTTTTCAATGTTATTGTTGGAATTTGGCACTTATTAATGGCATGTAAAAATTTAAAGACAATCACTCAGCATTCAGTTAGTTTCTTGAGTATTTCATTGCTGCACATGTTTTATTCATTTCCAAGGTAGACTATAAAATAGGCTCAACATTAAAATTAACTAATTGTTTTTACAACAGAAGCAAACATTTGTACTTTTAACTTACATTTTAAATGCCATATGTGCAATAAAAACCTGGAGAGATTATCATTTTCTGATGATTGCATATATTGTATATTTTTGCTATGTTCTCGTTTTATCATGGCTGACTTGAACATGAAATTCCCAGACTGAATGTGAATCTCACTCCGGCTCTGGTCACATCTATTAGTAAATTCTGCTGTCAAACCCAAACTGATTGCGTGAATGTAACCAGAGAGGAGGGAGTTCAGAGGTAAGGGATAGCAGAAGAGAGAGAGGGAGAAATGCAAGAAAAAGTTTGATTAATTTAGATATGTAATTATATGTGTACTAGAGATTGTGCATTTCCTCAAATACCTGTGTCTGTAGGGGTTAGCATCATTATATGACAGAGGTCTTCGTTTATGGATAAAGGCATAAATGCCATGGATTCCTCCTTTAATTGATCGCTCGGTGGGCAAAATGTCAGCCTCTGCAGCTCTGTCAGTTCGTAGAAGAGGCGTGTGTCCTGTGTGTACAGTGTGTTTGAGGTTGTGTGACAGACAGAACAAAATCTCTGAGGACAAGGGGACGAAAGAGATAATCAATGGTGGTGATAAAAGAGAGTGAGAGAGCTACAGTCTAATTATAGAGTAGGATAGCGGTTCTCTGCACAAACCGAGACTGAGCCTGGGGAATGCGGACAGGTACAAACAGGCTCCGAGCAGGCGTGTGTGCGTGTGTCTGTGTGTGTGTGTGTGTGTGTGTGTGTGTGTGTGTGTGTGTATGTGTGTGTGTGTGTAGAGTGTCTGTGTACATCTTAAAGCATTGTTTGTAACCATGTCATTAAAACCAAGCAAATTATCCAAAACATTCAAGGGTTAGTTCAATCGGAACAAAAAACTGTGTTTAAGAACGAGGGCCATCAAGCTCCAAAAAGAAAAAGGAGCCTAAATGTAGCTTATAATAAAAGTGGTCCATATGGTCCTATAGTCCAAGTCTTCTTAATTAATGCAATAGCTTTGTGTGAGGAACAGACTTAAATCGCTATTCAAAAAAAAATCTTCCCTTTCAGCAAGCTGCTAACAACTGTGACCACATCCTTGAGTCAGTGAGTTTGTAAACAAATCATTCAAATGGGTTTTACCCATCATTGAAAAAAATTTGGGGAAAAAACTCATATGAATGGTTTGTTCACAAATCGGATTGCTACTTCTCTCATGAACACCCCAACAAAGCTTAAGGTGTATGTCAATATTTTCAGTAAATAACAACTACATTTTGGTCTGTTACTCACACAAATCATAGTTCAGCTTCAGAACAATGGAATACAAAGCACAAGTTGAACAGACCACTTTTGTGAACTTTTTTATTTTTGAGTTTGACAGCCCCAGTCCATGTATACATTTATTAATATACAAGAGTTGCCAGGTAAATCTTAAAGAAAATCACCTTTTTTTTTGTTCCAGGGAATACAGAAAGTCATTGGGTTTGGAATGGTATGAGGGTGAGTAAATTAGAGAATTTAAAATTTTGGGTGAACTATTCCATTAAAACTTTACAATGTTTCCATTTTTAACATTAGTTAACAACATTAGTTAACATGAGCTAACTAAATATTTTACTGTACTTATTAATCTTAGTTACTGTTAATTTCAACATTGCTAATATATTTTTTAAATTAAAAGATTTATTAGTAAACTTTAGTTAATGTACCATAACCTGGCATGAACTAACAATGAACAACTGTATTTTTATTAACTAACATTAACAAACACAATTAAAAGCTGAAATAGTTTTTTTTAATTGTTTGTTCATGATACCTAATGCATTAACTAATGTTAAGTGTTACCACACTTACCACACTTAATTGTTGTAAAAATGTAGTTACATAAAACATTTAAAATCGGGTCTCCATTTTTGTTTTTCTTGACACTTATTTTGACATGAACATCAAGTAAAGTCCTTTCTCAGCTCCTTGAAATGACCTAAGAGGCACTTTCATGTCTTTTTGAGATGACCATGCACTCTGCACCTTAGGTCTTCTATGATGCGTTATGTGGATTTTCCTTCAAATACTACTATCTGTCGGCTTTGGTTAAGTACCCTTTGCAGGAAGATGCGTATTGATGTATTGAATTGTTAAGCTGCATCATCATCATTGTGGGGCTAAAGGGCTGAAAGACCATAGAATGAGATTGATTTTCAACCCTGTGATTTACATGAATGTTAATTTAAATAATGGCATTTCCACTGAGGGTAAAAAACAAAAACAGATTAGGATTAAAGAATTGGTTAAAAAGTAAATTCACAAAAAACAGGTAGCATTTGTTCCTGAAAATGTCACATATATTTTAACCATATATCATTTCATGTTAAATGGTTTCTTCCAAACTTTTAAGAAATTATATTTTCACTCCTCAGGCCTGAAGTACAATATTCAGATTTGAATGGCTGAATCTTCAACTATTATCCCCAATCGTAAATGTGTGGTTATAGCCTTGAAAAGTACCAATAGTTAATTTTACTAACTCTATCTAACATTATTTCAACCTCATTGCAATAAGTTGGGAATTAATTTACTATATCAGATAACCAGAGGCATCTCATGGTCATTATTTAGTGTGGGGCACAAACAATCACTTAACATTTAATTATTTGACCGATCTTTGAAACATTGACAAATAATTCCAAATTCTGTCATAAATGTGCTTCTCGTGTTAAACTTTATGTTTACATCAGGGTTTACGAAGTTCTGTGAACTTTTGCATGTGTGTATGCGCTTTAACCAGCCAAGTTAAAAACCTAATTTCTGCACAGCGGTTGATTGACAGGTAGAAGTTTCACATTACAACTCATTGGTTTCACCGGACTCAAACAATGGGAGTCAAAAAAATCTATCATAAAAGCCAATCTACTGCCATGTATATGCCATTATAATGGATGCTATACCCCTCAATACCCTAGTACTTATAAAATGAAAACAAGTATGACTGATAAAAATAGATTATGACAGAAATTTTACAGAGAGTGACAAATAAACACTTTTTCTAGCGCAACCTCTGAACATGATGCCACACAAACACTCCTAATGAGTTAATCTCAGCACAAAACACCACTAAGGCATGCACATCCATGTCAAAATGCTCAAGTAAACATGAAAGTAAACCACAAATATGAAAATCATCAAAGGGTGTGCATATTATCTCACTAACTCGAATGAAAAGCATAACAAAACTAATCAAAACGATGACAAGCTTCCCATATTTATCAGTCATTGTAATCTAATACAAACCAATACACCAACAACACCTCAATGCAATGGCATACGATTCATTGAAATGATGAATGGTGCACTTACTCAAATCAAATCTAAACAGCAGCACATTATAATAAAAATTAGCTTTTAAAACTTACCAATGAATTTCACTATGTAGGTCTACTCTGCATCCGGTAACTTCCGATACTCACGTCAACAGCTTGACATAAATATGACAAAAGTTTTTGATTAGCTCATGGGCAAAGGCAAACTAGTCCCTCAGGCCATTGTAGAATGCTCATTGCACATGCACATGATGTTCCCCAGAACTCTGTTGATTAAAATTGAGGATGAAGGGCTAGCCCCACGCATAGCAAATGAGAATAATTAAATGGCTTTTATGCAATATACCTTAATAATAATAGAATTTCTCAAAATAATTGTATTTTTTTTTTCTTGTATAATGGACATAAAACACACTTTATAACCGATGACATTTCTCATTCAAAGCATGTTTTGTGCCAATCTTGTCACAATCAAAATGGTTCAGTGTTGAATATTGGTGTAAAAAAAGCTAATAACAGCCTGTGGCACGGTGGAGGGCGGGGCCGGTTCGTGACTCAACACGCCCGGTCCCATATTAGGCTAATCGAGCCTCCGAGAGGGTTAAAGGCCGATCGCGGAGGACGTGCG
Organism: Moxostoma hubbsi; assembly: GCA_032164185.1. Taxonomy (NCBI): domain Eukaryota; kingdom Metazoa; phylum Chordata; class Actinopteri; order Cypriniformes; family Catostomidae; genus Moxostoma; species Moxostoma hubbsi. Next base: position 16,228,456 of record JAVLUX010000034.1, read on the forward strand.
TGAGAGAGAGATCATTCTGACCCAGCCCCGCCCTCCACCGTGCCACACAGCCCTTACTAACAGATATTGTACCATACTAGAATATTCACACTTATTCACAAAAACATTGTACTTTGTACCAGGGAAAAATAAACAGAATTTCAGGAACAAAGACAAAATCTGCATTTTCTCAGAAAAATAGATTTGTGTTTTTTATTTTCACATTAGATTTTTTTTTTCAATTCTATACTACCTATTAAAATATAAGGGTAATGAGTTGGACATTTCAAATGGCTTATAAAAACACACATTTAAAAATCTAATTTAAATGTTATTAATCAACTATTTCATTTGAAAAGAAATTGCATTACATACTAAACGGATGTAAATCCTATAAAAGAGCACTATATGTTATTTTTTTTCCCCTGTTAATTAAATCAGTAGTAAGTAATTGGTACACAAATGGCACATTTTCCCGAGAATGAGCAACAATTGTCATGCAGTTGTGCCCATTGTAAATGCATATAGAGTGTCAGAATTTCAGTGTCACCCTGGATTTAAATAAAGCAATAATAGTGTGCATATTTTTAATTTCATAATGTAAAATGATCCCCATTGGCAGCTTGAAGGCTGAGCCTGCTTGCTTCGGGCAGTCAGGATCTCCATTTATCTAACGTGGGCTGCCAGTAAACCAGCCAAATGCAGCTATCGCTCATTACCAAGCCATATCCAGGAATGGATCCTGCAAACTCCTACTCCTTTCTAGAGCAGTGACAGCCCTGAACAACACCAATGACAGGCCTGTGCTGCAGAAAGGTCAGCATTTTAACATGGAAATAGCAGGCTAGACACCAATGATGAGATATTTAGTTAGTTTGAATTTTCGCTATTGCCTAGAGGGAGAGTTATTGAGAAGTTGAGAAAGTAGAGCCCATTAAGGTATTATATTATTTATACCCAATTCAATTAAATAGCACAGTAAGGTAGCTACATCTATGTAGGTACTGAAGAAATCAACATAGATAAAGATGTTTAAGCCATAAAGCACTTAGTGGCGAATTCACCAAACAGCTGTGAGCTAAATTTCAACACATAAATATTAATCACTAACCACCACTCATTTTGTTCACTAACAACCCCCAACCCAGTTTAACAAGGTGCTAAATGCACTGCACAATGAGTGTCATTCTCTTCATGATGTACAGTCCCAGAAAAGTGTGTTTAGAATTAGAGGTGTTTCACAGTGCATGGAAGGACAGTGTCTCTACTTACAAACAGGCTCTAAAAGCTGCCAGGACAGGACAAATTCTCATAAACTCATAAATAATTTCCACAACTATCCTATTCAGTACTAACACAGAACTGGCAAGGAACAAAGCTTTGACTGAACTAGAAATTCCATCACAGCATGGTAATAATGACTTTATTAATTTCTTTACTGAGAAACATTAAAGTATCAGAAACAAAACTGAAATCATGCAACTGTCTGCCACAGTACCTAAGAAGTGTCTCACAGTATTCCCTAGGAGCAACTCCATTCCTTTGCTGTCATAGATCAGAAAGGGCTAACAAAACTTAATAAACATCAAAAGTAACAACAAATATGCTAGATCCTATACCTACTAACTCATGAAAGAGGTGTTTCTTGTAATCTCAGAACTTCTTGATATAATTAAGTCATCACTATCTTTTGGACATATCCCAAGAAAATTTAAGCTGGCAGTTATCAAACCCCTTATCAAGAAACCACAGCTTGATCCTGCAGAGTTGGCTAATTGTAGACCGATCTCAAATCTCCCTTTTATGTCTAAAATAATAGAATATATAATGTACCTCCCAACTATGTTCAATTTTATAGAGACACTGTAGATGTGAAGAATTTTAGTAAAGATTTAGGCCACATCATAGTACAGAGACTGCACTTATAAGAGATAACAATGACTTGCTCTTATCTGATTGTGGCTGCATCTCTTCAAGTGCTTTTAGATCTTATTGCTGCCTTTGACACCATAGATCATGACATTCTCTTGATTAAGCATAAAAATTGTGTTGGTATTTGTGGACAGGCATTAGCTTGGTTTAGGACCTATTTATCTGACTGCTTCCAGTTTGTCTTTGTAAATGAGGAATTGTCAGATCAAGCTAAAGTTAAGTATGGAGTGTCAAAAGGATCAGTTTTAGGTCCTCTGCTTTTCTTCATTTATATGCTTCCCCCAGGAGACATTATCAGGAACCGTGGAATTAGTTCCCCTTCTGTCACTCACTTGACATTGTGTCGATGTAGTGAAACTAGTGGTCTCTCTTGAGAGCCTCACTGCCTCTGAACTTGAGTAAAAAAAAATTGCCAAACAGAATTTGCATGTCCCTCCCCTGGACATACGTGTATAAAGTAGGGCGTAATACGGCTGTTCATTCAGATTTGTTCTTCGGAGCCGAGTGGTTGTGTGTTCAGCAAGCTGACATTTCCACTACTGTTCCACTCACCTCTGCATAGCTTTGCTGTTGGATCGTACGGCGCGTTACTAGCGGCTTTTCTCTTCTCTGCACAAAAGTGCAGTCTACGCCCCTGGGCACTTCGACAGCACTTCTAAAAGATTAAATAACCTCTAAAAGAGTATTTGCTCTAAAGAGTATACATTGCCATTGAAAGTCTTTTTGAAAACGCGTCTTTTTGAAGATGCCTTTTCTCCTTTGTGTAGTTCCTGGATGTGGCAGATATATCTCTGCTTCTGACAATCATAGATGCTGCCTCGTATCTTGCCACATGGCCAGTCTGATGTCTCATTCAGACCCCTCAAGCTGGATTATAACGTTGTCGCTGCATCGGAGAACATCACGGTGTCTACCGCGGAGGACTCAATTGGAATGCCAACTTCGGGTCTGCCTGCCCAATCTGAGGCTGACGCGCAGATGTCTGATATGCTTGCCTGGACTGAGCTTGGGGCTGGACTGGAAACCTCCATCCTCCCCACAGCCCTCACGGCTAGATGATTTGTTCCTCAGGTCAGGGCGCCGCTGCTCCCCTCCAAGGCCTGCAGGACGACCTCGTCTCTTACTGTGAAGGCTGACAGAACCAACGGACAGGCCGGCTCCGCCCTGCATGCCATGGCCCTCATGCAAGCCCACAAGGCCAAAGCACTAAAAGATCTGCACTTGGGTATTTCTGATCCTGATGTGCTGCAGGAACTGCGCTCAGCAACTGACCTCACACTCTGGGCCACGAAGGTCACTGCGCAAGCACTCAGACGGGCAATGGCCACCCTCGTGGTCCAGGAAAGACATCTGTGGCTGAACCTGGTCGAGATGCAGAACACCGACAAAGCCTGCTTTCTCAACACTCCGTTCGGCCTATTCAGCGACTCAGTCGAGGACTTTGCCCAGCAGTTTTCAGCGGTTAAGAAGCAGACGGAGGCGATTCAGCACATAATGCCTCGGCGGTGCTCCAACTCAAGCCGAGCCCCATCTGCTCGCGAGGGTGTCCCCCTGCAGCTGCAAGACAACAGCTCCGGCTCAACCTGGACCCAGCTCTCAGCCCCCGCATAGAGCGCCCGGCAGAAAGCGGACACCGCCATCTCTCGATCCTGGAAGGCTCCCAAGCGTTCCTGAGATGGACAACCCGAGGGACGAGATGTTCAACGTGGTGCTGGTAGACAGACCATTCCATCCCCCCGGTGGAGGGCCGGGCGTAAAATCCTTGGTTTCCTTTTTTTCCTTTACTGCACCCCCTTCAGGCTGCGGTACCACATTGTCAATAAAAGAACGATTTCCTCATTCCTTGGGTCACCTAGCCGGTGTGCACATACACCGTTCTAATGGCGGCCCGGCACCAAACACTTACAGTCATGGCACCTTGGACATGGACCCTTTGCCTCTACGCCCGCGACTGTATCATGTACAGACTCCCAGCCAGCCAAATCTGACGAGTCCAGAGGACGTCTCCATAGGACCTACTGCTCAGTCACCAACCCGGGTACACGGAGCAAGGTAAGTGCTTTGAGCCGTTTCAGTGGCATCCACTTCACTTCAGCGCACGAAGAGAATGCCAACACCCTGCGGGCCGGAAATCGCAACCCTTTTACACAAGGACGCGATAGAGCCTGTCCCTCCAGCCTAAATGAAGAAGGGTTTCTACAGCCCTTACTTCATCATACCCAAAAATGTCGGTGGGTTGCGGCCAATCTTGGACCTGCAAGTTCTCAACCAGGCCTTAGACAAAATCCTGTTCAAGATGCTCACGCAGAGACATATTTTAACATGCATTTGGCATCAAGATTGGTTCGTAGCGGTAGACCTGAAGGATGTGTACTTACACGTCTCGATCTTGTCCCGACACATACCCTTCCTACGTTTCCCGTTTGAGGGCCGGTCGTATCAGTACAAGGTCCTCCCCTTTGGCTTGTCCCTGTCCCCTTGCGTCCGTCGGTGGTCCCTCTAAAACAGTTCCAGAGGCTCCTGGGGTATATGGAATACTCAGCGGCGGTCGCACTGCTCGGGTTGATGCATATGAGTCTGCTTCATCACTGGCTTCAGACTCGAGTTCCAAGATGGGCATGGCGCCACGTCACATACCGTGTGATCATCACCCTTTCCTGCCATCAGTTATTCAACCCTTGGACAGACCTCTGTTTTCTGCAGACAGGAGTCCCCCTACAGCAGGTGTCCAGACATGTCGTAGTCACCACAGATGCCTCCAAACTGGGTTGAGGCGTCGTGTGCAATGGACAGGACCATGGCTACGTTGGCACATCAACTGCCTAGAGTTGCTGGCTGTACTTCTTGCCCTGCGGAGGTTTATCCCGCTGATTCGGGGCAAGCACGTCTTGATCCGTTTGGACAGCACCACGATGGTAGCGTACATAAATCACCAAGGTGCCATGTGCTCTCGTCAAATGTCACAACTCGCCCGCAATCTCTTTCTTTGGAGTCAGCTGCATGCCACTCATATCCCAGGCAGCCTCAACACAGCAGCGGACTCGCTGTCACGACAGGCCAAACTCAGTGGAGAGTGGAGGCTCCACCCCCAGGTGGTCCAGCTGATTTGGGACCAATACGGCGAGGCACAGATTGACCTGTTTGCTTCCCAGGAAAACTCCCACTGCCCGATCTGGTACTCCCTGACGGAGGCTCCCCTCGAGACAGTCACGATGGCATACAGCTGGCCCCGGGGGCTGCTTAAATACGCTTTTCCCCCAGTGAGCCTATTTGCACAGGTACTACCAAGCCAGTACCAAGCCAGAGCTCCCTCTACCAGGCAGCTTTACGCCCTAATGTGGCATCTGTTATCAAACTGGTGCTCTTCCCGAGCAGATGACCTACAGAGGTGCGCAGTCCGGTCAGTGCTCTCATTCCTGCAGGAGAGGTTGGAGGGTCACCTGTCCCCCCTGAAGGTGTATGTAGCCGCTATATCGGCTCACCACGATGCAGTGGACGGTAAGTCCTTAGGGAAGCACGACCTGATAATCAGGTTCCTTAGAGTAAAATATTGATTTAGTTAACACTTCTAAAAAGAAAGAGAGGAACTTACAGTCATCAAATACTGTCATCAGAGGTTCTTTTGTGAATTCACCAAGTAAAATTTACTTAACATTTTAAAACAGTCAGGACATTGTTGAAAATAATTAACAGGTATGCTAAGCCAAATCTATGAGAGAGAATAAATGCGATGAAAAGTGCAAGCTCGTATTTCACAGTATGCAGTCGTGCATTAGACATTGATCTAATATGACAGCTGCTTTGTAAAGAATGTTAACCAATAACCAACATTTACGATGTTAAAAAAAAAGAAAAAAAGTAGCTATGTGGTAGAAAAAATAGACCTGTGATGTCGCCTACAATAAACCTAATATATTCTAAACATGATGTGCACAAAAAATAAACGATATTTTAAACTGTTATGCAGTTGGCACCTGGTTGAAAATAGCCTTCTTAATCAGCAAATTTAAAATGTGGTATGCCAAGCCTAATACAGTCATTTTCTAGGCTACTTAATCAAAAGCATACATTTTTTGATGAGCAAAATTAACACGTTGACATGGTCCGATGAAAGACGGGACTTGACTCACCTGAGGTGGCTATCCTACGCTTTAAAATGCCTGCACAGTAAGGGCATAGCAAGGAAATTACTTTTGGGTGGGCCTCAATATAAAATAGATGGGCCAAGTTTTTTTTTTTACCACATTTTCCTTAACAACAGAAAAGTGGCGAATTCAAACAGTTCTTTCACAGTTTAAGAAAGTAGGATTTATGCATTTTTTAAACTGTCTTACAATTATATATTTGAAGTCAAAGATAATCTCTAATATTCTAGGTGGGAACGAGTCACCCTTGACTACGCCACTTCTGCACAGGGGAAAATTAACGTACAAGCATGCACAAATTTAAAGAAGACTCAAATGCGAAAATATCCATAGGGACTTGAAAATTTTATTTCCGCAATACCCCTGAAGTGATTTCATAACTACTTTGCTGAGTTTGCTTGTCTAGCTAAAGGACATTTTCCTGGCACGCCACGAGTGAGAGAAAGAAGAAGCATGTGCAGCCTGAGGTGAAATGAATCTTTGCATCTGTTCCAGGTATCCACTTTTTTTAAATAATATTTGTATTATTAATTCTACTTATAATATGTAACATTAATATGACAATTAATTAATTAATGATTAATATTCATATAAAGCCAAAAGTAAATGTGTAAAAATATTGACAAGTTTAATGGGGAGAAATATTAACCGACTAGTAATTCCAGTGTCGACTAGCAGCATCAGAACCATTTAGTTGACTAGTCTCACACATTCCTAGAATAAAATAATTCTGAAACAACAGCATCTTCTCTATTACAAACAGTTATGCTTTTTCTCAAACACAAGCACACATAGGATTTGCACCCCTGCATTGAAGCTATGTGTCTCTGGAGCACAAGGGGTGCTTCAGGTTTGGTGTGGACCTATCAGTGCCAGACAAGGCATCAGGATTACACACACACAAGATTAAACCAGTGCCTCCGCCTGCTGGGATTTCAACCAATTATCAGCAGCTGTCTCACGGGATCTCAGACAAGACCAAAGCAAGGATGTGGTGCAAGGCCGCAGATGAAGTCAACCCTGCTGTTTCTCATGTCCATCTCATGTCCACTGTCCTGCAACAAGGAGATAAATACTGCACGCCTGGCAGCTCAGCGTATCACAGAAAATCTAATTTTGCAATTTAGTTGCTTAAAGCCTAGTGTTCATTGTTCCAATTTTTTGTACTTAAAGGAATTGTCAACATTTACTCACCATCATGTAGTTCCAAACCCCTATGATTTTCTACTGTGGAACATAAAAGGAGCTAATGACCCCCCATATATAATAATAGTGACTGAATCTAACATTACATCAAACACTTTCCTTACATCAAAAATGCATATACATGTATAAATTACTTTCTTCTGTTGAAAATAAAGGAGATATTAGGCTTAATTATTGCCTCATTCATCATTCATTTTCATTGTATGGAAAAAAGTTGCAATGAAAGTGAATGGTGACTGAGCATAACATTCTACTTTTGTGTTCCATGGAAGAACGAAAGCCATACAGGTTTGGAACAATGTGAGGAAGAATAATTGATGACAGAATTTTAATTTTAGGCAAATTATCCCTTTAAGTGTGTGGACTGGATGCCTCTTTTGTTTCAATGGTGAACAATGCAAAACTGGATTTAGACAGTAAGAGACTGCATTTAGGTGGTGAACAAAAGAAAGGGCTCTTTGTTGCAGGTCTGCAACAGTGATAAAATGAAGGGCCCTTGTGAGAGCCAAAGAGAGTGTAATGAGAGTATTCAAACACCATATGCTGCTCTCTGTACCTTCTGCTCCCAAGGTTGCCTTTTAGTTTGCTCCTGTTTCCACCCTCTTGCAGCATTTTTGAATGTGTGTGTGTCATGATGAGTCTTTGAAAAAGGCAAGCCAAAGTGACCCTGTGAAGTGCAGTGTCCTAACACTTCACTGTCCCATAGCAGTGCTGGTCATGTAACCGATGCTGATAGACCTTTAGAATGGCCCACAAAACCCTGAAGACAAAATTGCACACAAGCTCACACACAGCCCAAATCCTAACCCGCAAGTTTGATGCCTAAGGTCTCATTTGTACCTTGAGGTCTGTTATCTTGGTCCACCAGGGCTTTGTGCAGCAGTGGGGGGAGAAGAGTATGTATAGGTCAACACAGGTAACTGACCACAATACAATTTTCAGACTGCCAACACCTTACTTGCAATACCGAACTGGAACACTGAGGCGTGAAGTCGTTGCTGAGGGATTTTGGGACCAATGACAGTAGGTGTCAAAAGACCCCACACTGGTCAAAACCCACAGCAAGTTGTGATGGACACACATGAACCTGCATAACAGGCAACACTTGTTCTTTAAAATGTGTCCCTGTTGAAAAAATGCAACATTGATGATCACTATTATTTGCTTGTATGTTGGTGTCCCAACCAGGCTTATTAATTAGTCTCAAATGTTTACTGAGTGGTTTCAAATTAAAATCTTCAGATCTGACGCAGTGTAGACTTTTAATATTCTGCTGGATGTGCACTTTCTAAATTATAGCAATAAAGAATGAACATAATATATTTAAACAGAGAATTGGGAAAGTAAAGAGAAAGAGAAAATTGAAGAGAGGGCTAAATTGGCTTATTTAACATCACTGACAGATAGTACACCACTGTCCACCACTGTCAACTAGTACAACTAGGAAGCCTCCTTTGGTCATCAAGCTTCATCAGAATTAACATGCTCGTTGGCCAGCATTGTTTACTCATGAACAACATGGGTATGCTAGTCTAACTGCTAGAATAGCACCAAATAAGTATAAATCAGTTTGGACCAGCATGTAAATTCATGCTGGTCTAAACTGGTCTTTTCATCAGAGGTATGCATCACTGGTATAGGTGCTGCCAGTGTGAGTGCAATCGACAAACGCAGAGTAGCATCACTAAAACTGGTATGTTTGAGAGTTAATCTTAAGAGGTCCATCTCTCTTCATGCTTCAAAGCTCCTCTTCAGATAGGTTGTGGTATTTAAAAGCTATTAAAGCTGTTGTTCAATCAATGAAGCTACAAAGTGCTGAATTAGAAGGTATGAAAAAAGTGTGTGTGGTGTGCAGAGGTGTAAGTGTGTAGTAAAGACAGAGCATTTAAAGACAATTAGCATAGTCCATATTTTCAGCACAAATACCATGTCTGAAAAGATTAGAAACAAAAACATATCTCTATGAACTTGGCCACACCATGCCTAAAATATTGTACAACAAAGTAATTTTATATTTGGAGGCTTTGAATTTTTTTCATTCAGGTATTGATAAAATAAAAAGAGAGAAAAAAGAGTGGGAATATGTTGGCTGTGTCTAAAAAAGACAGCTGCCTCACTATACCACTGCCCAGTCAGTCAACGGATTAACAGACAGTGTTTTTGAAGGAAGTTACGTCCTAAGAAAACTAATTTCAGACCAGCTTCCAAGGCATTACAATGTCACATCTAATAATCTAGAACATTCCACTGAGCTTCAGACATTACCATGCAAATATATAATGACTACATTCACTGATTGCTTATTCTCAAGAGAAATGGAATCATGATGGAATAAAGGACAATTATGAATTACTTTTCTTCTATGACACTGTAAGGCTGGTGCCAGATTGTCTGGACTCAGTGAGCACTGCTTTAATATAGAAACACCACAGCCAATGGGCTGATAGATCACCACCCTCTTTATTTCTTGGAATGCAATAGGTCTGTTTTCATAAGGACATAGGGGTTTTAATACAGAAATACATTTCTTTGTTTTCAATGACAGAAATACTTCATCTAATGTCATTTTTATCACTTTTCATAAACTCCTAAACTATAAACACAAGATATAATTAAGTTAACAAATCATTCTTAATCAGTTCCTTTGTTTGGAGGTGAACAGCTAATTTGTCAATTGAGTCAATCGGTGTGTATCAATCAACTAACTAGCTCCCTATACTGTGAATCAGTATATCGTGAACACAAATTTGGGCACTGACAAGTGTTCATCCACTGAATATTGGGACACTTATGACTCAATCACCTGTGATACGATTACAAGCTTGCACGTTAAAACACAGCTGGTATTAATCAACAACATCGCTGTATGATCTGTTGTGCATTTTTGTTGTAGATTTTCAAACTAAGTCTTATTATGAAAGCTGAATAACATAAAATAGGACATAAAAATATATGTATTTTTAACAACTCAGATTTTTTTTTAAATTTTGTTGTAGTGCATTCTGGGAATTTTAAGGGAGCAAATGTTTCGGTGCATTGGAACGATTTTGTTATTGGGACAGCCCTAGAAATGGCATACTGATCAGTGCCCTTACTACTGAACTAGGGAGCTGATGTCATCGCACCCAATGATTGCATGGCTCGCTCATAGTATAAAAGACACTCGTTTGTCGCCACCTACTGGAATAATTATGCAGAAATTATCACTGAACGAATCAGTAAATGAAATCAAAATGAACAGTGATTAAAAAGCCCCACCATTATTTGAAAATCCATGAACACAAAGAAACAGAGTGATACAAATAATGAAGCATGCCAGTGCTGTTAGATTGTGTATCTGCACTCATGGAATGTCGCTTGTCCAATCAGATTTCAGGACTGGCATTAACCATTGTATAATGTAGGATATCATTCGCAGGATGCATTTATGCTGTTTTCAAAAAACAACCAAATTAAGGCTTCTTAGTAGACAGGATAAAACGTAAACACTGGATTAAGACATGCTTGATGAATTTCTACCTCTATTTACTGTCTGCGAAGGCAGAATTTTTCAGGATTTCGGATATCAGCCATTGCTTAGTGTACATATCTCCTGATGTGACATGTTGCTGGAGCTCAGTATCACCCAATGCTTATCTATACTGTTGGTAGCTGTGATATGATACTTATTCTCACAAGCTGCCAAATCATTCCAGATGGCATTTGTTAAGATAAAAACATATTCAAGCTTCATACCAATGTGAAACAGTAAGGTGGTTACAAACATCTGGAAACTGCAACTCAGCCACACAAAACATGATCAGTTAGAACATTTTACCTATGAGTCTAATGAGACCGAGAGGTATTTCATTCCAGAACACAATAATAACTTCAAAGGTGGATTAAAAGGTGAATGAAAGTGATGACCAGTGATGGTCAGGTGTATTATTTTCTAGAATGCACAGCAGCTTCTGGACTGTGTAATTAGGTATTTGGTGTCCTATTAGACTTCGTTTGTTTCCCTGATTACTAGTGTCTGAGTTTTTAGATTTCAGAAGTTTACATGTATTCTTTTTATTGTTTGTGTCTAGTTACCAACACATGTATGACATGCTTGATGAATTTCTACCTCTATTTACTGTCTGCGAAGGCAGAATTTTTATAGTGCGAGTCAGTTTGAGGTGTTTCGATGCTTTTGAAATGTGTCTATGGAAAAAAAATCATATGCTGTATATTCCAGACAGTATCGACTCATTAATATATATATATATATATATATATATATATATATATATATATATATATATATATGCTTCTTACAGCTGTGATTTAACAGTGTAGTCATTTTCTGTTTTTGAGGAACAGATAATAGGAATCAGTGGTTATGTGGAAAGGTACCATATACTTGCTCCATGAAATTGGATACCACCACTTCAAGAATGGATTTAAGAGATTATTTGAATTGCTCAAGTCATTTGCATGTCAGCAGTACAGGCAAATCCATTTGACCGGTTGGAATATGATCTCCCCAATCCCATGGGCTCTTATTGGAGATATTTCAAAGCCCAGAACAGGTTGCATAGGATATACACGTGCCATCTCAGTGCTGGCCACCACTTTCTGCTTTGATGCGAGAACATAAAACATGGAGACACTGTAGGAGAACTATGAAGATCATGTTTCACATGCAAATTTCCAGTATTCTCTGTAATGCATGTGACTTTATAAAAACACATTAAAACTAGGAAGAGAGAAAATTGTCACATACTTTGGTTTGGCTTCAATACAGTAAGTAAATTCAACTCACTCAATCATTGTCTACATGGTCAAATCTACTAACCGCTTGGGCTTTTGTATATAAAAGCACGTCGGTAGAAATGTCCCATAGACTTGCTCATATTTACATCCATTATTTGTCACATTATCTCATTTTCCTTTACAAGTTTACTAGATTTTGAATAATAATAATAAAAAGTTCAGAGGTCAAATTAGTAGTGGTCAAATATGGTGAAGCTGTTGAATATGTCAGCCTTTGTTAAAGACAGCAGTGACTGTGAGCCAGTTCTGTGTCTGTGAAGTGTCCTTGGAAACCAAACTTTTATATCTCAATTAAAATATAACCCCAGAGGCCCTCATAGAATGGTCCAGCATTATTGCTGTAGCACTCATCACTCCAATTAAACAAGCCCCTGAAGAAATCGTCACACATCTATATCTTAACACACACAAACACACACACTCTGAGGAGTCCGTTGGGTGGGAAAAGAGAAAATGGGAAATGTGGTGCTTCAGCTCAAAAGGTTGGTCTTTAGTTAGACAAAACTCAAAATAGCTGTTCAGCAGTCACTTATAAAGATTTGGTTTTCAGCAGTCACTTTCACACAAACTCGTCTTTGTGTGTCTATTTCTCTGGCATGGTTCCTCCTTATATTGCTCCCCCCAGTGCTAACTGCAATCAGAAACAGGTGTTAGACATTATAGTGCCCCGTCACATAACTCCACCTCCCGACTCAGGCCAGGGAGTCATCCCAAGTGGAACCCCAGATACCATACCTCCATCCGTCCTACTGCGCACTTCTTGGAGTTTGCAGTGAATCCCGCTCATTGCAGCAACCTCAGAACAAACCCCAGATGCTCCATATGCCGCTGCCAATCATTACTGTATATAATAATGTCATCCAGATAGGCAGCGGTGTAAGCAGAGTGTGGTCTAATGACTTGGTCCATAAGGCATTAAAACGTAGCCAGGGCCCCGAACAAACAAAATGGAAGTGTCAAAAATTGGTGTAAGCCAAACCAAGTTGTGGTGAAGGCCTTTTTTTGCTGGACATTGGTGTTAAGGGGATCTGCCAATAAAGCTTTGTCAAATCCAGTGTTGAGAAAAAGTGAGCTGTGCCCAACCGATCGTGCAACTCATCAATACGAGGCATTGGGTATGCGTCAAATTTAGACACCGCACTGACTTTCCATAATCCACACAGAACCGTAGAGACCCGTCGAGCTTAAGAACTAGAACAACTAGTCTGGAAGAATTGCTGTGGGATTCTTCTGTTACTCCTATATCTAGCATTGAATCTAATACTTACCAAACTATTTTGTTTCTGTGCTTGGGCAGTCGGTAGGGACGGCTATGTACCACTACCCCAGGCACAGTCTCAATGTGGTGCTGAAAGAGTATTGTACGACCAGGCAGAGGGGAGAACACGACCTGCAAAATCTTTCTGCAACTTGGCAACCTCTGTGACTTGAGGCGGTGAGAGGTGGTCTCCGCAAGTGTCCAGTGTGACATGATTGGCTTTTACATTCATCTCCGGCCCGAGCTCCGACCTCTCCGGAACTACGGTTGCCAATGTCACAGGGACCACCTCCCTCCATCATTTCAGGAGGTTGAGATGGTATATTTGACGTGCGTTAACACTATCTGTTCGTTTTACCTCATAATCGAGATCTCCCACTCGTCGTGTGACCTCAAAGGGCCTTTGCCACTTGTGAGTAATTTGGAGCTCGATATTGGGAGTAATACGACCATGTTATCTCCTGATGTGAATTCCCGTAGGCGAGTGCCCTGTTGAAGAAAATTCTCCTGTGTTAGTTGATCCAAAGTGTGGTGTTTTTATCTATGATCAAGAATGTACAGAATTTCATTTTTACTGTTTGAAGATCCCTCCTCCCAAGCTTCCCACATGACGTTGAGCACGCCATGCGGCCGATGCCCATACAGCAGCTCAAATGGGAAAAACCCTGTGGAGGCTTGTGGGACTACTTGAACTGTAAACAACAGTGGTTCAATTTCTAGCATCATTGTGTTCAAACTTACGAATCTGATTGTGGCAGCGGGGGCGTGGTCAAGCGCCCGTCCGGAGAGGGGGAGTGGTAAGGGCGCTTACACCTGAGCTAAAATATGTCTAACACCTGTCTCTAATTTCAGTGAGCACGGGGAGAGCGGCATAAAAGAGCCACAACACCGCCAGTCGGGGCGCGATGCCAGTCCAGTGTTGGCAGCCTTATTTAAAGACCATACAGTCAAGAGTTTATGTTCACCTTTCTCCCAGATAATAATTAAAGAAACCCTTACCTTTGAGTTCACCAGCCTGTCACCGTGTCCTTCTTTCCCCCCCCCCCCCCCCCCCCGTCCAGTCGAGACACTCATTACACTGATTTTTCAGGGTTTTATTAAATTATTCCACTAACCCATCTGTTTGTGGGTGGTCAACACTGGTGCGAATCTATTTAATAATTTGTACAGTTTGCGTAGTGTTTGTGACATATATGTAGTGCCTTGATCAGTGAGGATTTCATTCAGAATAGCTTTTCAGCAGTCACTTTCACACAAACTTGTCTTCATGTGTCTCTCTCTTTGGCTGTCTCTACCATAGTTCCTTCTTATATCTCTCTCCCCAGTGCTTACTGCAATCAGAAACAGGTGCTCGGACACCCCCAAGCCACACACATTACACAAAAAGTGTGACCACACACACATACATACACAGACCCCTTGCTAAAGATATTTTATGTAGACACTTTGAGAATAAATTGTAACATCATCATTTCTGTATGATTATGATACTGTATTGTTTTGTAATGTCTATTTACTTTTTTGTAAGGCTGCCGTGTGGTGGACTCCCTGGGGATTGTGCAAGGGAACAACAAAGCCTAGAGCTGAACTGCCTTTTAGGCACGCTTAACTTGACTGGCTGTGAAACCAACAACCAACTGGGGCTTCAAATATCAAATATATCATATCCCCTGCCAGAATATAAAGCTTGATATCAGGAACAAGACTGGAAATGCTTTATGGTCTTAATACAAAAGGATAGGACAAGCGTCAAACAAACTCACTTTTGCACTGTGCTGCTTAAGAGCATATGTGTGTGTGTGTGTGTGTGTGTATATGTATTTATACACACACACGTGTAATTATGTATTTTTTACAATTAAACAATAAAAGATATTTAGAAAAGAAGTAGTGGGAAAATTGACAACTTATAATAAAAGGAATAAATGTGGACATGTTGAAATTATCAGTCCCATTTTGTCAGGGTGTGAGGAAGTGATTTGCAACTTGAGAAATCAGGGCAAGTTTGTTTGTAGTTTTTTTTTTTTTTTTTTTTTAATTTAGCTACAAAAACGCACACACAAATATCCAACCGCACAAGTGGTATGTTGTCAATATAGTTATTTTCAGAAAAAGACATGTCAATGGGTATTTGTTAGTATCTTAAAGAGAGAATTCACTAAAAAATGAAAATTTGGTATTGTAATTTTGTATTGTAAAATGTATTTTCAACCCCTAACAACTTTCTTATTTCCAAAGATGTTAGTCAGCATGTCAATCTCAGTCACCATTCCCTATTATTGCACCTTTTTCCATACAATGAAAGGGAATGCTAATTGAGACTATCATTCCATGGAAGAAAGAGAGTCATACAGGTTTGGAACAACATGAGTTTCCGTGAACGATCCATTTAAGGTATGGTGTACATGGAGAATTCCAAACATTGAACTACAAGTACATCTCTCCTTGTACTCACAAAACGTTGTTCATACTTTACATATATCCCAAATCAATTTTCACTGCCAGCTACACTGAAGGACTTTACTGGGGTTTTAACTGAATATTGGACACAACTTCATTGGGAGCTGACCCTCTCTAACCTACAGAGATCAGCATTAACTTTGCAACACAGGTCTCATGTGGCTGATACACTATATGACTAACAATGCAAGTTTAAACTAAGAAGAGTAAGGGCAGAGTCAGATAAATGTCCTTCTAATCGAACTACAGTTGCTCCCCAACGCTGCCACTGGCAATTCAATAATTTCAATTAGTGTGTGTTCTCGTCATTATATTTTGATTAGAACATGTTTAAATTACTTTAATTCTTTGCTTATGGGTATGTCTGTTTGCTTCAATGCAATAGA
The DNA here is from genome assembly GCA_032164185.1 of Moxostoma hubbsi. Lineage (NCBI taxonomy): Eukaryota > Metazoa > Chordata > Actinopteri > Cypriniformes > Catostomidae > Moxostoma > Moxostoma hubbsi. The sequence continues at coordinate 16,244,619 of JAVLUX010000034.1, forward strand.
TAGTTGTAGCCAATCACTTCTCAGTTAATGGGCTGAAGAGCATAATTAAAATGCCATCAGTGTGACTGGACTTTGGATACATCCTCTCCCTTGAGCAATACATCACTATCTGCACAAGACAGTAGGAGGGACGAGAGAGAGGGGGCGAGAGACTGAGAGAGATAATGAAGACAACAAATATTAAATGTGAATGAGCAAGAGAAATATGAAAGCAACAAACCAAACCTAAATACAAAAGGTACGCCAGCACTGATGTAACTGTTTGTAATGGGGAATATGTCCATGATTTGAGTGAAAAGGTTACTAATATATTCCAGATTGTTCGATTTCATTATAGCCTATGTATGACTTGTTTTGAGCTATTACTTTCATTCCCAAAGGAAAGAATGGCATAGATTCATCTTAGCACACAGTCCTGTCAAGATTCATGGTAATGCGCATAGAAGAGTTGGTGGCAAGGATGGATTACATCTGTGGGTGCATTAATCATATGTATGTGTTGGCTTAAAGCTTTGCTTCTTGAGGAGTGCTGCCACCATGCTGCGTCTATGGTTGAAACTAGTACAGCAATATCCATCACATCAACATAAAAGACATTGTGAGACAGGGCAGTGAACGCACTCGTTATTGGCACAATTACTCAGATCGATCATGGGTCACTGTGAGTCAGAGTTTGTGTGCAGAGAGGACAGTTGCATGGCAGCTAGATTCAGAATAGAAAAAAAAGGTTTCAGCTGTGTTCTAAAACCTAGTGAGCTGCATGTTCAGCAAAGCATTGTACTCCTGACATAAAGTCTGTACTAAAAGGTACAGGCATCTTGATAATACCTTCTAAGATGCCAAAATGTGGCCAAATTCTAACACTGTCCAGCCAGATGCAACACGATAAAGTAGCATGAGATAAAATGTATCTCTTACATGTTAATCAGGGACGTCATTAGGCATATTTTAGGGGGGCTGAAGCTACCCCAAAATGTTCCTAAGCCCCCCAAAATGATAATAAGAACAACAATAACAATTTGATTTATTAGTATCCTCATTCATATTTAGAATTAGATGCAACAAATGATATATATCCATCTACAAAAAATAGCCGAAAAGTCGGAAGTTGGACAGAAGTACAAAGAGTCGTTGTGCTATCAAGATGATGCACCGCAGCGTCTCGTTGCATTGGTGTGAACTGTGGCAGCTTTCAGAGCGTTGCAGACCGGAGCGCTGCACGTAACTGGAGGATTCATCTCGTCTCGTCGTTACTCTAGTTTGGTCTGAAGTTGAACTCGCTATGCAACCTCCCGCCCACACACACACCGATACACACGCTAATGGTGAAAGGAGTGCAATTGTAAGTTGTTTTTAATTATCTGCTTACCTTTAGCTACGTTTTCTTGAGGTAAAGGAAAGGGGATATTTTGGTTTGCTATGGAAAACTGTAGTCTAGCTAGAGTGAACAAGCAAAATACAAGAAATGGTGAACTTAGCAAGCTAATCACAACTCTTTATTCTTTGCCAATAATATAACCTCTCTCTATAATAGGCATATAAAACAATATCAATCCCCATAGAATGTTGTTGTCACTGAAAACTAAATGTCATAGGGTCCCTGTTAATGCTATTACCGTTGTATCCTTCAATTCATTGAGCATTTTTTGATGCTTCCACCAATGAAGTAGACAATAAACAAAAAGTAAATGTTGACTGTGGTTTTGAAAATGATTTCATTCTTAATTTTCCTTTATTTGAATACTGCCTTTTTGTTGTTGATTTATATCATACATTGTATACATCATTTGGCAGAATAAATCATCTATAATTGAGAAACGCTCAAACCTGTGTTGTCAAATTTCACTATGACCTTAAAATTCTGGTTCTTGGGTTAAACTGTATGCAAGCCAAACTACACAGCGAAATTACACTCTGATTGAACCAATCCACAGCGCAGTTACAGTAATTAGAGAAATTAAATAGCATTCTGTGGACAACTTATCTTATATAGAGAGGAATTAGATATAGTATGCTATTACTTTATCATACATTTACATGAGCAGACAGATAGCATTTAAGTCATTGCTTATAGAATAACTCATCAGGAGCAAAGTCTGGCCTAAGTAAATTCCCCCATGCAGCGTTGATGTGTCTAAAAGCAACATTACAGTAACTTCTTTAACAGAGTAGAATTGGAAGAAGAGGATATGTCTGTCACGTTTTACTTGTTAACATCTTGGTTTCTTGACTGGTTGTTGACATAAGTGTAGCTCTAGATGTGAGTGCAAAGATTTTGCAAACGCAAGTTACAAATACCCTGGGGGCTAAGCCCCCCCTGTCTTCCAATCCTAGTGACGTCCCTGATGTTAATCAGAGTTTTTGTCAGAACCAGCTGAAACTCTGTGAAGTGACGAGCAATAGGAGGCAGTCCTAGGGCCAGTGGATATTTCGGGCTTAGCATAGACCTCTGTGAACAGCCTACACATTGATGAAATATTGAAATATTTTACACTTTATAGTTAAAGTATATATGTAAGTGACATCACTACAAAAATATAAAAACATTCAGGGTTTTACTGCTTCAGAACCAGTAGCCCATCCCTACATCCACCCTTGTATACAATGGATTGGTTTCTATTTTTGTCCTTTTGTATTGCGCCAGTCCTTATAACTGTAGATTGAAAATAAAATTTGTTCTAATTGGCTGTGATTGTGCTGCATCACACAGCATATCTGCATTTAGTTTTGACACTAATGGCTTGTCCCTGGAATCTTATGACAGCGCATAAGGTTAGGACATGTGTAAGGCAACATTGCATCTATCCCTAAAGGTGCAGTCACATTTAATTTTAATGAGGCAACATTTCATGGGTGAAATACTATTAATTCAGTGGTATGGGGATGAAGGATGAATTATGAACTGGGCCAATGGGGCCACTGACTAACTAGGGCCTCGGGGGGCCTCAGGCTGAGAAGCCTCAGAAACAAGCTATTGCAAATGCAAAATGTATAGAAATAGACAAACAGTGCTTGAAAGTGTGACAGCCATATTATCTCTCCCTGGGTCCTTAATCAGAGGCCCAAATAATAATAATAATAATAATAATAATAATAATAATAATAATAATAATAATAATAATTTACAACAATTATGTGTTTTGGCATATCTGCACTTGCTTCCTTAAATGTATAACAATCGTAATATATTGCTTTGTGATTTCTGTGATATTTTGCTAAAGTTAAATATACACTCTTAGGAAAAAAGATTCTTTGGTGTTCTGTATAGAACCCTAGGTTTCTTTACTCAGCTCCAAAGAAAACTTTAAAAAAAAGTTTAAATTTTCAAAGATGAACAGAAAACTTTATACGACTCAATTTATATTAGGTATAGCCTTATGTACTTAACCATTTGGCACAATGTCCTTAATATGTACATACATGTTGTTGCATTGTCATTTAATTATATTTGTAGTTACACTGTTAAATTTACCCCTAACCCAACCCTTACCCCAAAACCTAACTCTAACCCCTAATCCTAACCCTAACCCTCAGTAGCAGCAAATGTGGGCATTTTGCTGAACAACATGTAGTTACACAGTAAACACATATTCTTGTATGTATTTAATGTTGGTACATACTACATAGCCACCTAATATAAAGTGTGACAGAAAAAAGCATGGGATTACTTTTGTGCAAATTGTTTTTTACGTAGCTTTTCGGAAAAATACATGAAAATATAAACTGAGAATGTGTCACATTCTGTTGACTTTTGTTCTGTGCTTTTATGTTGAAATTCCTGTTTAGTTCCTGTTTCCTTTTTGGTTTTTGTAGTCCTTTTGTAGTTTCTTTTTCTTATTGGTTTTCCCCTTTATTGGTTCCCATTCCCTGATTGTTTCCCCAGGTGTTCCTTGTTTCCCCTAGTATATTTAAGCCCTTGTTTCCCCCTGTCTTTTTGTCAAGTCAAGTCAAGTCAATTTTATTTGTATAGCGCCTTTCACAACACACATCGTTTCAAAGCAGCTTTACAGAAGTTCAGCATTAACAGACGATAAAAATGTAATGTCTATAAAGTCGATAAATCATCATCCTTGTGCAGGGCTCCAAACTGCGACTAAAAATGGTCGCATTTATGACCAAATAAATTTATTTGCGAGTGTAATTTCTGTCAAGGTCGCCATTGGCGACAGTAAAAATTTACTCCCTTTGATTTTAAAATTTGCATTACATTTCCCGAAATACATTACAAAAGTTTATATCAAAAGAAATAGCGGGGAAAACGGAGTTCATTGCAGGAACTAACCATTTAAAAAAAAAAGAGAATGTGAGAAAACACGGTGACAATAACGAGCATAAAAAATGCACGTGATCACATAATTGCGAAGAATGCTCCACAGACTACACTGTTAGCACGTGCAGTTTTTCTTGCATGCGAGCTGCGGGACGAAAAGGAATGGAAGGAGTTAAAAATGAAAATATTTGGCGCCTGTTTTTCCCCCTATAGGAGCCAGTGGCTCCTTAATTGATTTTTTGTTTGGAGCCTTGTTGTGGAATTAGATAAGATATGATTCTTTATAGTGTTTAAAAATAATTAAATAATAATTGTATTAATAACCCCAGTGAGCAAGCCGAAGGCGACTGTGGCAAGGAACACAAAACTCCATAAGATGATGGTTAATGGAGAAAAATAACCTTGGGAGAAACCAGACTCACTGTGGGGGGCCAGTTCCCCTCTGGCTAACATCATGAATAATGTAAATAAGAATTATTTATAGTTAAAAAACATGATTTAAAAAATTATTAAACTTATTAAGTGCTAAGTGTCAGTATTTAGACAGTGATTGTGTTTGAACTGCAAGATTAGTGACCAGTGTCTTTGAAGTCCATCCTTGATTAAATTCCAGAAGTTCACTTAGATGCAATTGTCCTTGTTTGGCTGATAAAGGCTTTTGTTGGCAATAATTAGTCTATGTATCCCATTTCAAGATCGTAGTCCATGGTGATGGGGCATCTGAAGTCTCCGTGAGAGGCTGGATACAAACTGGAGCTGACGAACGCTATTTACCTCGGGACTGGCGTCCCGAGATAACAGCAGAAAAGCAGATGGGAAATAATTAGCATAGCTGATGTTCATAATATTAATGCATTATAACTGATTCAGCGGTATTATAAAAAGTAAGCATTATGTGAATGCTTGGTTAAAGAGATGTGTCTTTAATCTAGTTTTAAACTGGGACAGCGAGTCTGAGCCTCGAACAATATCAGGAAGGCTATTCCAGAGTTTAGGAGCTAAATGTGAGAACGCCCTCCCTCCATTAGTGGACTTAGATATCCTAGGTATGACCAGAAGCCTCGAATTTAGTGATCTTAAAGAGCGCGATGGATTGTATGGCGATAGAAGATCCGTCAAATACACCGGAGCTAAACCATTTAGGGCTTTATAGGTCAGTAGTAATACTTTGTAATTGATTCGGTACTTAATTGGTAGCCAGTGTAGAGATGATAAAATTGGTGTTATATGATCATATTTTCTTGACCTAGTAAGAACTCTAGCGGCTGCATTTTGGACTAACTGTAGCTTGTTTGTTGAGGATGCAGGGCAACCAGCTAATAAAGCATTACAGTAATCTAGTCTCGAGGTCATGAATGCATGAACTAACTTTTCTGCATCAGAAACAGATAGCATGTTACGTAGCTTAGCAATGTTTCTAAGGTGGAAAAAGGCTGTTCTCGTAACAGATGAAATATGATTTTCGAAAGTCAAGTTGCGGTCTAGTATAACACCCAGGTCTTTTACTGTAGTGGATAATGTAACAGGACATCCTTCTAAATTAAAGTTGTATTGTAAGGGATTTTGTGGGTAGTTTTTTGGACCAATAAGTAATACCTCCGTTTTATCGGAATTTAATAACAGGAAATTACGCGTCATCCAGCATTTTATATCTTTAAGACACTCTGTCAAGTTAGATAAGTTAGTGTTTTCATCTGGTCGTGATGAGATATATAATTGAGTGTCATCAGCATAACAGTGGAAATTAATTCCATGTTTTCTTATCATTTTACCAAGTGGCAGCATATATATTGAGAATAATAGAGGGCCTAACACAGATCCTTGTGGCACACCGTAGTCTACTGACGTTATCTTTGATTTTTCCCCATTTAAACAGACAAAATGGTAACGGTCTAATAAGTACGATCTAAACCAGCTTAATGCCTGTCCCTGAACACCAGTGTAGTTTTGTAGTCGATCCAAGAGTATTTTATGATCTATAGTGTCGAACGCAGCGCTAAGATCGAGTAGAACTAATATTGAGATGCAGCCTTGGTCAGAAGCTAAAAGTAAATCATTTGTAATTTTAACTAGCGCAGTTTCTGTGCTATGATGCGGTCTGAATCCTGACTGAAATTTTTCATAGATATCATTTTCTTGCAAGAAAGAGCACAATTGAGCGGACACAACTTTTTCTAATATTTTAGACATAAATGGAAGATTTGAGATGGGTCTGTAATTTGCTAGGTTATTTGGATCTAATTGTGGTTTCTTAATGAGAGGTTTTATAACTGCCAACTTAAATATTCTTGGAACATGACCTAAAAATAAAGACGAGTTAATAATATTGAGAAGAGGCTCTTCCACTACAGGTAACACTTCTTTCAGTAGTTTAGTGGGTATTGGATCTAGTAAACATGTTGTTGTTTTAGATGCAATGATAAGTTTATTTAGCTCTTCCTGTCCTATAGTTGTAAAGCGATGTAGTTGTTCTTGAGGGGCGATAATTGAGGGTGAGTCATAAGACACCATAAAAGATTGTACATTAACAGTTGTGTTTACAATTGTGTTTCTGATGTTTTCTATTTTCTCAGTGAAGAAATTCATAAAATCATTACTACTAAACTGAAACGGAATATTTTGCTCAGGTGATCTCTGTTTATTTGTTAGTCTGTTATTTCATGTTCAGTATGTTTTGTGCTAAGTTCCCCGTGGTTTTCTTTGTTCCTAGTTTTCTTGCTTTTGGTTTAAATAAAGAGCTGCACTTAGATCCTCTCTCGTTGCCTGGCGTCACAGAATAACAGACCTCAAAAACATGGATCTAGCAGCAGTCTTCCTCCAGCTGAGCCGAGCGAACCTCCCCTTAACTGAATACTCACATCTGTTTAGCACCACTGCCCGATGCACTGGTTTTTCTGATGGGCATCTTAAGTCCATTTACCAGCTCGGCCTCCTTGCCCATGGATGGATTGAGTTGCCGGAGACTGGTGATTGCACGTGGGAGAGGTACGTGAGTTTGGTTTTGGAGACGTTTGCTTCTGAGGCTACTTGCAACGAGCCGATGCCCACGCCTGCCACAGCCCACGAGCCAACGCCCACGCCTGCCATGGCCCACGAGCCAACGCCCACGCCTGCCACGGGCAATGAGCCAACGCCCACGCCTGCCACAGGCAATGAGCCAATGCCCACGCCTGCCACGGCCCACGAGCCATGCCCACGCCTGCCACGGCCCACGAGCTGCAAGCCTCGTCCGTCCCAGAGCCAGCGTTGCCAGCCTCGTCCGTCCCAGAGCCAGCGTTGCCAGCCTCGTCCGTCCGGAGGAGGAGGAGGAGGAGAAGAAGGTCTCCCAGAGCTCCACCTCCCGAGCCTCCCAGGGCTCTGTCTCCCAGGGCTCCACCTCCCAAGCCTCCCAGGGCTCTGCCTCCCAAGCCTCCCAGTGCTCCGCCCCCTGTGTCCTCCATGGCTCTGCCTTCCACGGCTCCGCCCCCTGAGTCCTCCACGGCTCCACCTTCCACGGCTCCGCCCCCTGAGTCCTCCACGGCTCCGCAGCCAGAGACTGACCCTGTCCTGTGGCCTCCTCCCAGGCCTCCTGACCCGTTCCCTTTGTAGTCCTTTTGTAGTTTCTTTTTCTTATTGGTTTTCCCCTTTATTGGTTCCCATTCCCTGATTGTTTCCCCAGGTGTTCCTTATTTCCCCTAGTATATTTAAGCCCTTGTTTCTCCCTGTCTTTTTGTCTGTTATTTCATGTTCAGTATGTATTGTGCTAAGTTCCCCGTGGTTTTCTTCGTTTCTTAGTTTTCTTGCTTTTGGTTTAAATAAAGAGCTGCACTTAGATCCTCTCTCGTTGCCTGGCGTCACAGAATGAAGCAAACGAAAAATGAAAAAAATTAATTCAAAGGCAAAATTTATACTTAGTCATCAAATAAATGGCATACTTTGCTATAGAAATTCTCAGATTGAGTTCACAACTCAGGACTTTTATTATTTTTTATAATTATTTTTACTGTAGTAATATTAGTAACATTTCCTTTGTGTTCCATGAAAGATAAAAGGTCAAATATATGAGCTTGAAATAAAATTAGTCTATGAGCAATGACATAATTCTAAATTTTTGGGGGATAAACAAAATATTTAATCATTTTTGAGAGTAGCCACATCCACATTCTAGAAAATTGTTTAGAAAATTCAGGATCAGGTCTTACAAATGCACAATAAAAGTTATTGATAGATGACAGAGAGGGATATTTTCTGAAATAGGTTTGCATGCTCTTTTACTGTAGTAATATTAGTAACATTTCCTTTTGTGTTCCACATAATTACATAATTCTACATTTTGGGGGGATAAACAAATTATTTAACCATTTTTGAGAGCAGCCATATCCACATTCTAGAAAATTGTTTAGAAAATTGTTCTAAGCAGTTTGTAGTTCCCCGTCTGTCGCTCACTTCGACGTTGTGTCAAAGAAGTGACACTAGGGGTCTCTCTTGAGTGCCGAATATGCCTCTGATGCACGAAAAAAGGCCAATGAGAAGTTGGCAGACAGTATTTGCATACCCCGCCCCCAGACATACGGGTATAAAGGCGAGGAAATACTATGAGTTCATTCAGAAATTTTCTTCGGAGCCTTAGTCGTGTCAGCAGTCAGCTGCGCGTTACACACCTGTTCCTGTCCCTCTGACGCTTGCTTGCTGTTGGATCTACAGCGCACATCAGCGGCTTTTCTCCTTCTCTGCACAGCAGTGCAGTTTGCCCCTGGGTGCTTCGACAGCGCAAAATTAAAAGAGTTTTAATTCTTAAAAGAGTGATTTTCTCTGTAAAAGAGTATTTTCCTCTAAAAGAGCAATACACAGCGGCGTTGAACGTCCTTTTCAGGACGCGTCTGTAAAACAGTTCACGCTCACGGGCATGGAAGAGGCGAGAAACTGGCTTGACATACAAATAATAGTTTTAATGGAGAACTCAAAAGACAAACATATAGGATGACGGACATGTCCGTGAACGATATCTCTCTCCCGCACATCATCCGCAGTCGGCCTTTAACCCTCTCGTAGGCTTGATTAGCCTAATACGGGACCGGGCGTGTTGAGTCACTACCCGGCCCCGCCCTCCACCGTGCCACAGCGTCTTTATAAAGATGCCATTCCGCCCCTGTGTAGTTCCTGGATGCAGTAGAGTGCTCTCCGCTTCAGACGGCCACAGGCATTGTCTCGTGTGTCTGGGTTGCGATCACACCAAGACAGCGTTTGTGGATGGCTCATGCTCTCAATGCGAGAGCATGACCATGGCAATGTTGCGGTCGTGGCTCGCTTTCAACAGAAAGCATGCCACTCCGGCCGCCCCCCGCATCGCTCCTTCTTCCCACGGGATTGAGGACGATGCCACTGGCGCTGGAGGCGATCTGGAGACAGCAGCAGGTGCAGCTCCGCCGGGTACGCCCCCTCTGACCACCCGCCCCCGGCATGCTCATTGACTCCCGTCCGTGCAGGAGGGAGGAAACAGCGGCTCACCTCACAGCCAGCCTGCCTATCCACCCTGCGGTCACGCCACTGGGGTTGATGCATATGAGACCGCTTCAGCACTGGCTTCAGTCTCGAGTCCCGAGACGAGCATGGTGCCGCGGCACACACCGTGTGATAGTCACCCCCGCCTGCCGCTGAACACTCAAACCCTGGACAGACCTCTGCTTTCTTCAGGCAGGAGTACCCTTGCAGAAGGTGTTCCGACGCGTCCTGGTTATGACCAATGCCTCCAAATTGGGTTGGGGCGCCGTGTGCAATGGGCTCGCAACTGCGGGCCATTGGAAAGGGGCCCCGCTGCACTGGCATATCAATTGCCTAGAGTTGCTGACTGTTTTCTTTGTGACTGTTTTCTTTGCCCTGTGGAAGTTAAGTAAGTGTCTTAATCAGGTCAGACAGCACCACCGCGGTAGTGAACATAAATCACCATGGCGGCGTACGCTCCCACCACATGTCACGACTCCCCCGTAGTCTCCTCCTTTGGAGCCAGCACCAACTCAGGTCGCTGCGCACCACTCACATCCCCTGCAACTTCAATGTGGTAGCGGATGCGCTGTCACGACAACGCTTGCCTGGCGGAGAGTGGAGTCTCCACCCCCAGGCGATACAACTGATTTGGGATCAGTTCGGCAAGGCCCAGGTAGAACTGTTTGCCTCCCGAGAGACCTACCACTGCCTGCTCTGGTATGCCCGAACAAAGACTCCCCTCGGGGCAGACGCAGTGGCACACAGCTGGCCCTCGGGGCTACGCAAGTACGCATTTCCCCCAGTGAGCATTCTTGCACAGGTGCTGTGCAAGGTCAAGGGGGACGAAAGAGGCTGTCCCCTTCCACCTTAAAGGTGTATGTTGCCGCTATCGCAGCTCACCACGACCCAGTAGACGGCAAGTCTCTGGGTAAGGGCCCCGGCTGCTCTTGCTCTATGCCAAGAAAACATAGAGAGAAAAGGGGCCCAGCCAGGCTTGGCCCGTTCCCTAGTTGGGAGCATCACCTTGTTCCCCCCTAGGGTAACCAAAAGGATTCTGATGACTTTTTGGGGGCATTGGGGAAGAGTACATGCAGTCTGAACACAGTTGGTCGCTTGTGCACGTAAAATACCTGTCCGCTTCTGTGTCAGCGGTACACGTACACGGCTCAGTGCATGGCGTGATTTAAGTGGACCCCTAGTGTCGCTTCTTCGACATGACGTCGAAGTGAGCGACAGACGGGGAATGTCTCGGTTACGTATGTATCCTCCATTCCTTATGGAGGAAACGAGACATCGTGTCTTCCCGGCCACGTCGCTGAGCCGAGCCGCTGTGGTGCCCGGAACACTCCCGGCTCCTCAGAAAAATCCTGAATGAACGAGCATATTTCCCTCGACTTTATACCCGTATGTCTGGGGGTGGGGTATGCAAATACTGTTCGCCAACTCTCATTGGCCTTTTTTCATAGATCAGAGGCATATTGCGGCACTCAAGAGAGACCCCTAGTGTCGCTTCTTCGACACGACGTCTCGTTCCCTCCATCAGGGAATGGAGGTTACATACGTAACCGAGACGTTTCCACCTGGCACAAAGAACCCTTAAAAAGAATACTATATGTTCTATATAGGGATTCCAAATATTAATTGAGTGATATAATGCTTTAAAGTGTATAGTAAATGGAATAATTTTTCCATTTAATAAAATTAGCTGAAGTACTTATGTATCAAATGAGTCAAAGGCACGCATCCAAACGCTAGTGGAGATCAGTGAGAAAGAGAAGCTGGTAGATACTGTTTTGGATGCAGGTAGAACAGCGAGCAACACACACTTTGGTTCTGGCTGTAGAGCCCCCACAGCAGGGCGTTTAGGACGTCTCAGCGGTATACTCGCTCAGTAAAGCGACACCACTTTCCCGTTCCTGTTAGGGATTCCAATCGATTCTCCGCACTCAGTGATGCACCCACTGAGAATCATGTTGAAAGCGCCATTGTTATAGGAGATTCTATTGTAAGGAATGTAGAAATAGAGACACCAGCACTATTGTTAAATGCATTTCGGGGGCTCGGGCATCTGACCTCAGATCAAATTTAAAAGTGCTGTCTATTTACAGTGAAGCCATATATGCTAATATAATTCTATTTGTTTCCCTGTCTCAACCATTACCAGAGCCTGCCAGATCCAGCTCCATTCCTGTTTGGCGTCAGACTCCACTGCTACGTTTCTCTGAGGGATGACGACTAAATGCAGCTGGTGCCAGCCAGACATCACTTCAGTCTATTACGATGGACTTCAGGGTATGAACTGATGCCAACTCCAACCATAATACATGGGATACTTCATATGCCATTGCCTGAACCTTGGATTTAACCTCAACGTAATTACTTGCCGGTTGAACTGCGCTGCAACTCACTGATCTCTGCCTGCATCACCTTGGTCTAATGATGGACTGCACTCTTAAAATTGAATATATAGATTGCCAATGAATTGCCAACAAATGCCTTCATCAGCCAACTAACAAAGGACAATGCATCTATGTGAACTTCTGTGGTTAAGCCAGGATGAATTTCAAAACATTAGTCATTAATCTTACAGTTCATACAAAATCTTTGTTTAAACACTGGCCCTTAACACTTACTAAGTTTACTAATTTTAAACCATGACTTTCACTTCTCCCAAATAATTAATATTAGCATTATATTCATGCTGTTTAGCCAGAGGGGAATTGGCCCACACAGTGAGCCTGGTTTCTCCCAAGGTTATTTTTTTCCATTAAACAACATCTAATGGAGTTTTGTGTTCCTTGCCACAGTCACCTTTGGCTTGCTCATTTGGGTTCTAAATACAATTATAATTAAATAATTTATTTTTATACACAATTAACGATCATATTTAATCAAACTACTCAATGATGATTCTAAGGCTTTATAGATATTACAGTTGTAACGCCACGCCAGCAGAGGGAGCCCTCTCCCAAGTACTGACTGTGTGCCACTCCCTCTGCTTCATTGTTTATTTCCTGTTTCAAAGATATTTAAGCATGGCCTGTCTAACAGGCCATTGCGAAGTATTGCCAGTTATCCTGCCTTACCAAGCGTTTTTCCATTGCCATTGTCTTGTTAACTAGTGTATGACCTTTTGCCTGCTTTCACCCGTCTTGCTTATTTGGATTTACCCCTTTGCTTTGTTGTCACGGATTGGATTGCTTCACTGTATTGAACCACTGCCTGCTTTAACGTTTACGATATCAGCCTGCCGACTTTAACCTGTTTGCTGTAGATTTTTAATAAACATCTGCACATGGATTCTGCCTCAGCGTCCGCATAATTACAGAATACTTCGCCACCGATGACTCCAGCAGAAGTTTCTAATCTACAGATGGCATTTGCTTACCAAAACGACATTCTCAAGGAGTATCAGGAACAGCTGGGTAAACTACAGGCTACTAACGCTAATCTCACGCAATATCTCCATTCTCTGCCGCCGCCCATGCCTAAGAAGGTAAGCTTTGCTTTTCCTGACAAATTTGACGGCTCTGCAGAGCATTGCAAAGGATTTCTACGGCAGGTAGAGATCTTTTTCAAACATATGAAGGATGATTTTGAGTCAGATGAAAGGAGATGCGCTTTTCTAATGACTCTTATGACCGGAAAAGCGATTGATTGGGCCGCAGCAGTTTGGAAGACGGATCGTTTGATCCAAACTTCGTCTGCTTATTTCATTCAACAGATCAGGGAAGTATTCGAATATCCAGCAGGGGGTATGGCTATTTCAACTCAACTCGTTCAAATGAATCAAGGCCGACGATCAGCCGCAGAATATGTTATCGAGTTTAGAACGATTGCAGCTCAGAGTGGTTGGAATGATGTTGCACTCAAGGCCATGTTCCAATGAAGCTTGAATATTGAGTTACAGGCAGAACTCGCTTGCAAAGGTGAAAACTGTTCATTTTCTGAGTTCGTGACGCTCGCTATCAAGATCGATAACCTCATGCGTAACTGCCCTGCTAAATCCAGGACACCCACACAGAGGATCGCTATAACTAATCAACCATCTCTAATATCCAATCCAAATATAACCACTGCTCAATCTGGCCCTGAACCCATGCAGTTAGGAGTCACAAGACTCTCTAAGGAGGAGAAATCCCGACGTCTGATTCACAACTTATGTTTCTACTGTGGAAACTCAGGCCACGTTAATGCCGTGTGTCCACTCAAAACCCAGAAAACCTCCAAATCTACTAGCCAGGTGAGTGTTGACAATTTCTCCCTTCTGTCTACCAAATTTCTCACTGTCAGAGTCAAGATTACTTCTGAAAATAACTCCACTGATTTAACAGCATTGGTTGACTCCGGATCAGCACTAAATTTAATTAATCAAAACATTGTCAGGAAATACAACATCCCCACACAACCTTACGACCCACCTCTCAAAATCAACGCCATTGACAATACACCTATAGGAGCAGGCATCAACCAACAAACCTTACCCGTAAAACTTCAAGTTGGTCTTTTTCATTCAGAAACCATCTCTTTCTATGTGATTGATTCCCCCCGCCACGAAGTCATCCTAGGACACCCGTGGTTATCCGTTCACGACCCAGTCATCTCATGGCGGCTCGGTGAGATTACACAATGGTCATCCTTCTGCACTACACACTGTATAAACACCTCTGTAACCAAATCATGTTTAACCACGAGTATTGAAAGTCCAGATTCTAGGCCGGTTGCTATTCCATCATGTTATCACGAATACCAAGAAATCTTCAGCAAGACTAAAGCAACACTTCTTCCACCACATCGTTCCTGGGATTGTGCCATTGACCTCCTGCCTAATGCCATGCCCCCTAAAAGTAAGATTTATCCCCTATCACACCCTGAAACGCAGGCCATGGAAGAATACATAGAGGAAGCGCTCAGTTCAGGTTTCATTCGCCCTTCCACTTCTCCTGCGGCAGCAGGCTTTTTCTTCGTAGAAAAGAAAGACGGAGGACTTCGGCCATGTATCGATTACAGAGGTTTGAACAATGTCACTGTCAAATTTAGTTATCCCTTACCTTTAGTACCCTCAGCTCTTGAACAACTCAGTGAAGCAACCATATACACCAAGCTAGACCTCAGGAGTGCCTACAACCTTATCAGAATTAAAGAAGGGGATGAGTGGAAAACGGCTTTTTTGACCTCTAGGGGGCACTATGAATACCAGGTCATGCCATACGGACTAGCCAACGCACCAGCAGTCTTTCAGTCCTTCATCAATGAAATCTTCCGGGACATCCTAAACAGTTACGTAATCGCTTACATTGATGATATCCTCATTTATTCCAAGTCAGAATTAGAACATCAAGATCATGTCAAGACAGTGCTCTCCAGACTACTTGCTAACCAACTCTATGTAAAAGCAGAGAAGTGCGAGTTCCATGTTAGACAAACTTCATTCTTGGGGTATAACATCAGCCATCAGGGTATAGAAATGGATAATTCAAAGGTTACGGCAGTCACTGAATGGCCCCAACCAACCACAGTCAAGGAACTACAGCGCTTTCTTGGATTTGCCAACTTCTACCGACGCTTCATCCGCAATTATAGCACTACAGCTGCCCCCTTAACATCCCTGTTAAAGGGTAAACCCTCAAAGTTGAAGTGGACTGAAAATGCCACACAAGCCTTCACCCAACTTAAGAACAGTTTCACAACAGCACCCATCCTCAAGCATCCAGATCACAGTTTACCATTTGTTGTAGAAGTTGATGCTTCAGACAACGGAATTGGAGCAGTACTCTCCCAACGTCATGGACAACCAGGCAAACTATATCCCTGTGCTTACTTTTCTAGGAAACTCACGGACGCTGAACGCAACTATGATGTCGGCAATAAGGAACTCTTATCCATGAAGGCCGCAATGGAGGAATGGAGACACTGGTTGGAGGGTTCTACCCATCCGTTCCTGATTATCACCGACCATAAGAATCTAAAGTATGTCAGGAGTGCTAAGAGACTAAACCCTCGGCAAGCACGCTGGTCTCTATTTTTCACCAGGTTCCAATTTACTGTAACGTACAGACCGGGAAGTAAAAATAGCAAGGCTGATGCCCTATCCCGCCTACATAGCCATCCTCAGACAGAATTCTTGCCAGAGCCCATTCTACCACCCTCTATAATCATTGCACCTGTTACGTGGGATCTGATGGAGGAAATCCAACGGGGACAACAGAATGAACCCACACCACCAAATTGTCCCCCCAATAAACAATATGTTCCGGTAAATCTTCGTGCTAGAGTCATGCAATGGGTCCATACTTCACTCAGCTCAGGTCATCCAGGTATTTCACGAACACTCAATCTCACACAGAATTCATTCTGGTGACCATCAATGCTTAAGGATGTGGCCAATTTTGTCAAGTCCTGCTCGATATGTGCCCAGTCCAAAACGCCTAAACATTTACCCTCTGGTCTGCTACAACCTCTGCCCATCCCACAACGACCTTGGTCTCATCTGTCGATTGACTTTGTCACAGATTTACCTCCATCAACCGGATTCACGACAATTTTAGTCATCATTGACCGCTTTTCTAAATCCTGCCGTTTAGTACCCTTGAAGGGCCTCCCCACAGCCATGGAAACAGCTCTGGCACTTTTTCAACATGTCTTCAGAGTCTTTGGTATTCCTGAGGATATTGTTTCCGATAGGGGAGCCCAATTCACATTGCATGTTTGGAGAGCCTTCTGCAAGCAGCTGGACATCAATGTCAGCCTGACCTCGGGATATCACCCTCAGTCCAACGGTCAAGTGGAGAGGCTGAATCAGGAAATTGGCCGGTATCTTCGGTCCTACTGTAGTCGTGAACAGCATCGCTGGGCAGAGTTTCTACCATGGGCAGAATATGCTCAAAACTCCTTAAAACACTCCTCCACTGGTGTCACCCCATTTCAATGCGTGCTTGAGTATCAACCCCCTATGTTCCCATGGTCAGGTGAACCTTCTACAGTACCTGCAATCGATGACTGGATTCGTCGTAGTGAGAGGGTGTGGGACTCCGCTCATGTGCACCTGCAAAGAGCTGTCAGAAATCAGGAAGTTCAAGCTAATAGATGACATCGTCCACACCCTCCCTACCGAATTGGACAAAGGGTCTGGCTCTCCACAAGGGATCTCAAGTTGCGGCTACCAAGCAGTAAACTAAGTCCAAGGTACATAGGCCCGTTCAAAATTCTAAGACAGATTAACGAAGTCACGTACCAATTAGAGCTTCCTGTTAATTATCGTGTCTCTCCCTCCTTCCATGTTTCTCTCCTCAAACCGGTCCACCTGGGTGCTGACCCCAACACTGAGAATCAGGAACCACCTCCACCGCTGGACATCGATGGGTCCCCTGCTTACGCGGTTAGGGAGTTGTTGGACTCTAGAAGGAGAGGTGGTCAGCTCCAGTATTTGGTGGACTGGGAGGGGTACGGCCCGGAGGAGAGGTCTTGGGTGGCCGCCCATGATATCTTGGACCCAACTCTTATCAGGGACTTCCATCGAGCCAGACCCGATCATCCAGCACCACGGCCACGGGGACGCCCTCGTTGAGCGCCAGGAGTCGCTCCTAGGGGGGGGATTCTGTAACGCCACACCAGCAGAGGGAGCCCTCTTGTGAGTACTGACTGTGTGCCACTCCCTCTGCTTCATTGTTTATTTCCTGTTTCAAAGATATTTAAGCATGGCCTGTCTAACAGGCCATTGCAAAGTATTGCCAGTTATCCTGCCTTACCAAGCGTTTTTCCATTGCCATTGTCTTTAACTAGTGTATGACCTTTTGCCTGCTTTCACCCGTCTTGCTTATTTGGATTTACCCCTTTGCTTTGTTGTCACGGATTGGATTGCTTCACTGTATTGAACCACTGCCTGCTTTAACGTTTACGATATCAGCCTGCTGACTTTAACCTGTTTGCTGTAGATTTTTAATAAACATCTGCACATGGATTCTGCCTCAGCGTCTGCATCATTACAACAGTTTCATTTTCTGTTAATTTCTGCATAATTTTCTGTAAGGCTGCTTTGAAACAATATGTGTTGTGAAAAGTGCTATACAATTAAAAATGAATTGACGTGACTTGAATTTATTGATGACTCAAATGCAGGAAAATTACTGGATAAACCACAATGCAGACTGGTTATATGAGCTGGAATCAAGACAGAATCCACAGCAATGCCACAAAGAGCAATGGGAAATGTGAAGGATGAGATCAAAGATTGTGTGGTCTGGAGAGTGGAGATGGAGGGCTGTGGCTGAGGGGAAACAACTGGACCCACATTGAGGAGAAGACCTTGGAAGACTTTAGGAGTGCAGTCTGGTATGGTGATAGTCAAATATGTCTGCAACCACTTATTCAGAGGTGGACAGTGACAGAAGTTTCCAGGCTGGTGGAAAGGGTAAGTATCACACAGGAACTAATCCGAGATGCCTGAGAGAAATTTGAGTGGAACAATGTGAGAACAGGTGACTGGGTGTGGGGAGGAATGCCTGGGATGGCAGACAACAGCAACAAGAGAGCAAAGAAACTGACCGACCGACCGAGAACACAAAGAGGGTGTTATGTAAAGGGAGAAATTAACTTCCAACAAGGAACAGGTGATGCTAATCAAGCTATGTGCAGGCACAAGCCTCTGCCCCTGTGGGGAAACCCTGAGTCATTACCAGCATGTTACAATTAATTGTTATATAATGACAATAATATAAATTGTCAAATTGTCATACTTCTTAACGTATATGTGTGCTTAATACACATATACTCCTTAATAAGTCATTTACAGTAGTCATATTTGACTTGGAATCATTTAAAATGGGGATATAGGATTACCTTTAAGGCTTTAAAAATGTAAAAAACATCATGCACAGGCACAATTACATGAAATATACATATATTAAAATATTACAAAATGTCCAAATACTTAATGTCTCCTTTTTGATCAGCTTTAGCTGTTGTTGTGTTTTTAGCCACTGCTGTTTTCAGATAAACTTGGCAAACACATTTTTTTTCCTTCTATCATCTCCACAGTAGTAGAGTAAGCGGGAATCTCCTCTTCTGTGTCACTACATGTTATTTGCACTGTGTATGAATCTGCACTAAACAAGAACACTTGCCATTACACAAACATTAAAATACAGTGAAACAAGAGCACTTTGCGCTCATTATCAAAACACTTGCTTATATTTTAATTTGGTGCAAAACTCTGCAGGCGGCACACACTTTGTAGCACTTCAGAGGTGGTTAATCTTCACCTAGTTTTCAGGAGCTGCTCTTAGAACAGTCTGTGGTGCGGCTCAATGAGCTGGTCCGAGTTCTTTTGCAATAATAACATAATTCAGAAATACCAGTACATGCCACACAAAAATGCAGCAATCATGGAATTTCTGGATTTACTTAAAATTCTGTTCCATGCACGGTGCATATGCTGAGGTAGTTGAGTGAGTGAGGGCCTCCAGGAAGCAGGTGCCCCAGTGCCTCGCAGGACCATAATCCGTCCCTGATTTCCGGTGGCGAAGAATTTCCTCTTGTGGATTTCGAGTGGAGTTCAAGTTTGGTGAACTTAGAAAGGCGAATTTGCTGTGTTGACCAATAAGAAGTTTCTCGGTTTGGTAGTGACCTCTGTGTGGGCGGTGCTTCTTTCACAGCAATGCTGAATATTCACAAATTCTTATGTGTTTCCATTTCAGTTAGGATGCTACCTTAGAAAGCAGTTGTCTATGTAGGCAATAGACAGCAAGGCAGCTCCCTAGGATTCAGGCATAGTTTTTCACCTGAAACACTCACAATTTGTTATGAAAAGCATTGTGCTCACTCTGACATTATAAGGGGTTTGTGAAGACAAGGTTATGTTACTTATATTTACAACAGTAAACAACAACAATAGTAAATGTCAAGCATGTTCTTAGAGAGTGATGAGGAGAAGGGCTTGGCCGGGCCGTGAGGATAAAGGGGAGCCAGAGATGCCAGTTTGAGTGAGAGAGAGAGACGTACGTGGCCACGTTGCATGTGTGTCTGTGTTTGTCTTATGTTTTATGTTGTTTTAAGTTAATTTATATCATTAAACCTTTATGTTGACTGTTCAGCTGGTTCCTGCCTCCTCCTTGCCAATCCTTGAACAGTTACAGAGAGAAAGTGAAATAGAGAAAGACTACTCAGTCATGTGAGAAAACCCTGAATTTTGCTCTCGGACTCAGACATAGTGGCAATTCTGGCTTACTTAGTGCCCTAGGCGAGATCGGACGTGGCACCACCCACCACGATAAGAATACATTATGAACATCCATAATCCTAACCATACAGAGCCTTTAAGGCATTTCGATATTGCAAGCTGTGCGGGGGGCAGGATGGCAGGATTTGGGGCACCTTTCTCCCATCACGATCTTGCGAGCTCAGTGCAGGGGCGGGGTGGCACCCTGTTGTGCCACCCCAGAGAGCATTGCCGCCCTAGGCTCCTGCCTATATAACCTATGAAAGATCCACTACTGCCTAGACATGTCTAAACGGGAGGCTATGGAGATAAATATTCGGTCTGGGATATCCCTTCATCATTTCTTTTTACCCTTTCCCTCATTTTTTTCTCATCTGATATATTAATTATTCATTCCTTCATCTCTGCATTGGCCCCTCAGGACTGCTGGTAAAGACAACTCCACATAAATGCTTCCTCATTTCTCCCTTGGTGCTGTCCAATAAGATAATCAGTACAGATTCTGAGGCAGCCAGTAAGCCGAAAACAGGGAAAGGTAAGAAGACACCGATGGTAAGGAAATGACAAAGAATGAACGGGAATGGGATGTAAAAGGAATGGTTCACCCAAAACTTACAATTCTGTCATTATTTATTTATCATGATATAGTTTCAAATACATATACTGCAACTTTCGTTCTTTCATGGAACACAAAATGGAAATGTCTAATAATGTACTGGTTGTTCTTGTCAATGGAATTAAAATTAACTAGAACTGAAGTTTTCAAAAAGGACTCAAAAGCAGCATAAAAGTGGTCCATGTGCCCCATATTCAAAGTCTTCTGAACCAGATCAACTGATTCATTGATAAGATCTGACTCATCAGAATGATTCGTTCATGAACTGGACATCATCACTTCTCTCACAAACATTCCAAGGTGAGCTACGATGGATGTCAAGATTTTCAATGGACAACTTAAACAATCATACAAAGATAATGTATAGCTTCAGAAGACGAAAATGATGAACACAGACAAACCTTGAGCTTGCTTGTCCCCTGCCCCAGCCCCACACTGCTTCAAAGAGTATTGGTTCCTTTCCTTCATCAGACCTGCTCATTAAAATCAGGAAAGCTTCTCTTTTCCTTTCATTCTGCTCCCTCATTCACATTTCACTCTGTGAAGTAACATGATGAATTCCTGAGTTAAGTCACAGGCAATTGGGGTGGGGTGTCTCGCCAAAAAAAAAAAGAAATAAAGAGGGTCTCAGATATGTCACAAATGTTGAAAAGAGAGATAAAGAGAGCAAAGGAAAGCATCTTCACTGAAGCTTCACCAATGGGCTGCTTGGTGCAAATGAGGAAATTAGGGAAGGGTAAATCAATACTGAAGCATCTACAGTATATGATGATCCTCACATAAATAGATCCAAACTCTTTTTAACCACTGATTTTAATGTGTTGTGTAGGACAGGAACTACAGCATTTCTCCTTTCGCCCATCTAGTATTATCTAGTATTAGATGGCTATCAATTACCCATTTTTACTTTGGAAACTTTCTATTTATCAAAAGCATCAGAATTGGTAATGATATATGCGATATTGTTCATGATAGTACTTGGTATCAGATCAAAAAGCAAAAAAGTAGGATCACCCATCCCTAGAGGTAAGTAAAGACTCAGCATGCTCAAATAATGTTGTGTAAACAGGACAAATATAAGATTGTGATGCCGAAAATCAAGTTTTGCAAGGGGATGATCATCCAGATTTGTCATTATTTATGTTATCCACATTGTTCAAAACAATATGAGTAAAGTTTTTTGTGGAACACAAAAGGAAAGGTAAGACAGTATGTTAGTCTGTCACAATTCACTTTCATTGCATCTTTTCTCAAAAAGGTGACTGAGGCTTTCATTTTGTCAAAGATTTCCTTTTGTGTTCCACATAAGAAAGTATGCCATTTAGGATTGGAACAACATGAGGGTGAGTAAATAATGACAGAACCTTCATTTTGGGTGAACAGCAAAATACAAAAAACAAATATGGCCTGAGTGTGACCTTCTAGCTTGCAGTAAGCATGTTGTTGTTGTTGTACTATCCAGTATTGACATAATCAGACATAATGAAGCCTTGAGGCATTTTGTATGTGTATGGATAACATTATCAATCTATCTATCTATCTATCTATCTATCTATCTATCTATCTATCTATCTATCTATCTATCTATCTATCTATCTATCTATCTATCTATCTATCTATCTATCTACAGTATATCAAGGTGAACCTGCAAATTCCCTTCCATACCGTCCATTAGTCCATCTATGGACAGTCAATTGTTACGTGCTGTTGACAGTGCAAGGTAACATCTTGACTCTCTTCTTTGTTGCACTGATCCCCCAGGGGCAGAAGGGAGATGAGGAATGTTCATTACAGCAGACGGTACAACAAAGGGAGGAGGCAGATAGTGGCAATCGATGGGGCAGGGTAATTAAAGAGCTGTTTGTTGAAGGAAAGGGGGGTCAGTACCGGTAAATAAAGTAGACTCGCAGACTACAGCAGTGACAATATGAGAGACAGTGCCATCACTAACACACACACACACACACACACACACACACACACACACACACACACACACACAAGTTTCTTTTTCAAATGTGGTGGGGATTTGCCATTGACTTCTTTTGCTTTAACACTGATCTAATCCACTATCCTTACCTATATCTCTAAACCGAACCATTATTTTAATAAGAAAATAACTTTTGTGTACCACAAAGGAAAGAAAACATTTGGGTTTGGAATGAGACAAAGGAAGCATATTACAGGTTATTGACATACATCGGTCATTTGAACAAATAAAAATGGAATGAGTAACCAAATTTGTTCACGGACATCTCCTTTATTAAAATAAATTGTCAGACTGGGGTCTAGCTAAAATGTTATGTCTATTTTGTATCAATTTTAAATTCTGTTTGTTTATTGATTGCTCTCTATGTGAACAAAAGTATTACCTTTTCGTACCAGCAATGTCGTATGATATCTAACGATTACAAGTTATCTTGAGACTGTGATTTTTGAGAGTTAGGGTTTGGGGTTAAACTTTATGGTTAGTTTTAGGTTTTGCTTAGGGATTAAAATGAGGAAAAATCACAATAACCTTGTTCGCTAGTTCGTTCATGTTTATTTATGTGAGTAAAAATCTTTTTTTTACGAGTCAGCTCGTTTGATTTCTGCTTCTCGTACTATTATTACAACTGGTTATGAGACCAGGTTGCACACAAAAATATCAGCATTTTTTTACATTTATTAAGACATTATTTATTGTGTTAACTGGAGGCAGGAAAACCTGACAAAAAATACCATAGATTTCTATTGGGGTTTTTTATAAATCAAATTATAATTTCTATGGAGTAACCCTAACCCTAAAAAAAAAAAAAAAAACTATTTTAACTAACTTAATTTATACATTTTGAGGATGTATAAATCATACATATGAGGATGTCCCAAAATGCCCCCAAGGGCAATTTTTGTCAGATTTAGCTTGTTTTTGGGATAATTATGTCCCACAAAATGAGAATGTGCACACAAACACACTATGCATAGATGCATCATTATGTAATTATTCTGTCATCTACCAATCTCATACATCTTTGTGAATGACAAACAAAACCTTTAGATTATGTATTACAGTCCGTTGAGCACAAACAGTATAAGTACTTGTGCACATACATGACTGTAAACTCAACACACACTTTTTAATGTGTCATTTCAAGCCAGACATCACAACAGAAAGCCTAAAATGAAATCACTACCAACAGTATTACAGCCTGACATGATTTATAGAGATTTCATAACATGGTTAAAACACCTTCTACATGCTTTACTATGTCCTGTAATCCCCTCTTGAGCCCAGGCCTCTTTCAACCATACTTTGATCATCTGAAATGCAAAAAAGCCCCAACTCAAAGCCTGTCACTATTTTTTCCCCTAAAAAAATGGTTGTTTATTAATTTGGCCTTGTGGATTCAGCGTTGTCATTGTCCAGGTCTTTTTGCACAAACAGACAGGGAAAAAAAAAATCTTAGATTCGGGTGAATTAGACCATATCTTTTGCTATGCCACATTTATACAACCATATGGTTTTTTCTATCCAATTAAACTTTTGACAGCTGATTTAATAAAAAAAAATGTTTTAAACATTCTCCCTTAATTGTCCAATGTATTTTGAGTTGCAGTTTAAAGAGATATTTTACTCAAAAATGAAAATGATGCCATCATTTACTCACCTTAATATTGTTTCAAACCTGTATGATGTTCTTCCGTGGAACACAGTGGAGATATCAGGCAGAATGACTGCCTTAGTCGCCATTAATTTTCATTGCATGGGGAAAAAAAGATGCAATGAAAGTGAATGGGGACTTAGGTTGGCCTAACTTTTGAGTTCCACAAAAGAAAGAAAATCATACAGGTTTGAAACAACATGAGGGTGAATAAATGATCAATCCAATAAAGTATTTCTTCTCTTTAATTTAATGCAAATTAGCTGTTTTAATTTACACCATTGATGAATAATTAACAAAAGAGTCATTCTGTTGGCCATACATACTGTGGTGTCAATCACAATGAAGGTTAATGGCTGTTGTAGAATGAATGTCATTCTAATGTCATCAAATTACTTTGACATATTATATGCAGATAGGTGTGAACTTTTATCTGAGAAAACCTGTACTGAACAAGGAATGGTACAGCAACTATGTAAAGAAAAACACAATGTAACACAATTTCAAATGTGAGAGATCTTTGCAGTAACAAAATACAGGCTTCTAGCAAAAGAGGACAGACAGAAAAAAATCCAAACATTCTCTTTGAAGAGACCCACCAATCGTGTCTAAAGAGATACACCATGACATCATAATTCAGCTTAAAAAGTGAGACTTATCATGCCTTTGATGGTTTGATAAAGAGGACACAATTTTTTGAACTCTTGAAGTGCACTGACTTCTCTGTAATTGCAAATTAATTCAGTCTACTTAAATTCTATTCCCTGCAGACAGAGAACATACACACACAAAAAATAAATTAATTTAATTTAATGAGGTATGGTACAGATTGTTTATCTGAATGTTTGCAATTTGCCAATTTTATAAAGTCACCCTGCAGAATTGGTGTGATGTATTTTTTAATGTTTAGCCATGAAAGAAAATGGTTATGCCACCTCTGCCTAACACACACACAGAGCTTAATAATTCCAAGACTGCTAAAATACACTCACAAATCATTTGTGGGACGCAGGTTATAGGCTGAATCTTGCATGCCTATATTTAACCTCCCAAAGCTGCTGAGGAATATATACATCCGATTAAAGGATGCATATACAAGCAAATTGGTTTTGCATGCACCAGGGAATTTAGAAATAGATTAAAGAAAATCTCAACAATTCTATTTACATTTCAAGTGCCTACAACATGCCAAAACAGAGTCTGATCCACGCATTCTTCACACAAGACGTGTTATGTATACAAAAAGTGGGAAAACAGGCTGAAGTGTGTAATTTTCTTGTTAAAGTATTCTCTCTTTTTCCATCTTAATATATGAAGATTAACCATTTGTAGGTAGATTTTCCAGAGAAAACAAATGCAGTGTAAAAAATCTGTGGTGCTAACAAAATAGTTTTCTGACCAATGGAAGACAGGTTGACTGCTCAGGAAACCTGTTTGAAAACCTAATTTTTCCAAATCCATTTGGTGATGCTAGTGGCTCAGAAATTAGTACACACTTCAGCTTTAAGACTTGGGCCACAGAGACAGCCTTTACAGCCAAACCTTACTAGTATTGATCTCTTTGAATGATTAATTGATCCATTCTAATTACACCAAGGGAGAAAGTTTGAAGAGAAGAAGGGCAGTAGAATTAAGAAAAGGAGGAAAGTGGTGAAGAAAGAGAGCACAATCAATCATAGGTAAATTCAGATCACTCAGTCGCTTAACCTGCTGAAACGACTAGTTTAGATTAGCATGAACTTCCATACTGATCCAAACTGGTTAATTTGGTGCTGGTCTAACAGTATGTTTTTTTTTTGTTTTCAGTTGAAGGTGGTTGACAAAGGGAGGCTTGCTGGTTAAGCATTTTTAAAGGTATAGTTCACCCAAAAAAGAAAACTCTTCTCATAATTTTTTCTCAGTGACTTTTTTCCATCATATTTCTACCACAATGATAGTCTCATTCATCATTCAGTTTAATTGTATGGAAAAAGATGCTTTGAAAGTGATTGGTGACTGAGCTTGACATTCTACTTACCATCTCTTTTTATATTTCACAAAATGAAAGAAACCCATGAGGGTGGAGCTGGGCAATATGGCCAAAAATAATGTCACAATATTTGTTTTATATTGTTCAATATCCATATTTTTCATGATACACATTTCATTCCATTAATGGGGAAGAAATTAATTCCAAATGTTTTTTAGACCTCAAGAATGAATGTAAAGATAACTTGATTGTTTACCAGTAAACCCCAAAGGTAAGCTACCTACATAAGATGTGTGTGACTTCGTTCAGTCGATAGCTGTATTGCACTGTCATTGTCGTCTTACTAGGGTACACAAAAATATCATATTAGCTGGATAGCAAGCTTGCCTCTACCAAGCCTCATTACCAGTTTCCAAGACAGCAGGATTAGGTAGCCACTAGCCAGCTAATATTTCCCAACAGGCTGACTTCATGACTGTGATTCAAGTAGCTAGTTGTGTATAACATTTCCAAACTGCTCACGTTTTTAGCGAGATGTACCTGATCTGATCGTCTAGTTCCAGAACATAGGCTAAATATCGAAAATTACTCAAAAGTTTATCACGATATCGACTTTTTATTTATATAAATATTGATATTGTTTTATCTCTCAGCCCTACATGAGGGTGAGTAAATGATTATTTAATTTTCATTTTGAAGTGAACTGTCCCTTTAAGAAGCCTGGAAGAGACACCAACATACCAGCAATGTTGGTCTTTTTGACAGGGTGGGCATCAGAATACATTCCACCAGTCCAAGCATGAAAAAAAAAACTCAAGCAGGAGCATGTTTAACTAAATAGTGCCGGATGACATTCTCATCTGCAGCAAGACAAGAGAGTGGAGGCTTATTCAATATGTCTGCAAAGACATTGAATGCAATAGGGAAAAAATCTTGAAGAATATATAGGAAAGAAAAAAAGACAGCCAGGGTAAACAAGACTGGCGACACTGCAGAGAAGCTAATCTCTATTGAGACACGTTGTCAAGCTGACAGAGAGGAAAGCAGAGGCGATTGATCTGATCTGCTCTCATTAAAAGCGGAGACGCGGATTTCCTCCGAGCTTTGGTCCCAACAGTGCAGCATGGGTCAGCCATTAGACCCAGAGCTGCAAACAGAGAGAAATATATTAAAAGCTTAGAGGCAGCTTTAACACAGTGGTAACTGGCTGTGATGAGGTACTAAGGGGTCTGACAGCGAGAGAAAGGGAGCATTAAGCCTCATTTTGGGGTTCGTATTTGCAGAGGCGCATCAACATGAAATTGTGTGAGAAATGCAAAGTGGCACAAGATGCAAAATCCACTCATCATGACATGAATAAATGAAAAGACTGTGTTCTCACCAGTAAAATAATTGCTTGCTCACAGGGCATGGATTGTAAAGACCACTTTAAAGAAGAAAAAAAAAATCACACATCCCTATGTTGTTCCAATCCCTCTTAATTTCTTTCTTTCGTGGAGCACAAAAGGAAATTTTAGGGAGTGTGTGTTATTCTCAGTCACCATTCACCGTTATTGCATATTTTTTTCCATACTATAAAAGTGAATGCTGACTGAGGACATCATTCTAAGAAACATCTCCTTTTGTAATCCATGGAAGAAAGAAAGTCAAGTTTGACATGAAGTGACTTTCTCTTATTCTCTCTCATTTTCTGTGGTGAATGTCAAAATAAGTTTTTTCAGGGAGCTCAGCAAAACACATAAACAGTTTGTAAACAACACACTACAGTACACTACGCATATTACAGGGCTCCAGACTGTGACTAAAATGGTCACATATGCGACCATAAGTAATGATTGCGACAATAATTAAAAATCTAGTCGCCACTGGCGGCAGATGGGTTGTGTGCATTCATATGTGGATTCGTCAGATATCTTTTGAGTTATTGAATATATTTTTAGAACGTGCACAACCAGTGTGTCTTGCACCACTTTTCAATCATTCTGTTTCTGACTAGCTTGCTGCACTGCATGCAACAACAAACCCAGTGTGAGAGAATCGTGAACAAATGGCTCTTTTGAACCAGATCTTTTTCATGAATCACCCGAAAAGAACTGAGGGTTTGAACACAGGAGTTCATGTTAACAGTTTGAATCAGAGTCACTTTCTCAGCGAATAAGCCATCAGTGAGTGCACAACTAGGAGCGCACACATTTCAGAATAAGAGTCACGTGTGTATTTCAGGCTTCTTTATAATTAAAAGTCCTGTATTGTGTATCAATTTTTTTCTTCTGGTAATAATTGATTGGGATTGGAGTAGCACAATAAACTGCATTTGGGATTTCATTCCATTTGCACTCTTGTAGTCTCTGTGTCTGGGATAATCCAGTAACAGTAAGTAAAGACTAAGGCAATGTTTTAAAACAATTCAATTTATATATACTGTATAATCAAGCTATTGACACTTAGGATAATTGAGTTACTCATACACAACTATTACACAAGATGCAAACATTCATTGATGCTTCAAAAATCAAAGATTTACATTTACATTTTACATGTATGCATTTGACAGACACTTTTATCAAAAGCGACTTACAGTGCATTATTACAGGGACATTTCCCCTGGAGCAACCTGGAGTTAAGTGACTTGCTCAAGGACACAATGGTGGTGGCTGTGGGGATCGAACAGTGACCTTCTGATTACCAGTGCTTTAGCCCACTACACCACCACCACCACTACTATATGTATACTATACTTTATGTAAATAACTGTAATGTAGATTCTGAAGAGCAGAGGGGTGTGAACATTTGTGAGACAAAAGGGAATGCAAACTTATTTTCTCAACTATATATACTGTTTATTAAAACTTCGATTAATGGGTTATTCCTTTTGTTTGGCTTTCTATCTTGTTTCTGAACAGCAATATAAATTGAGAAAAATCTGTGATTTGGCTGCTAAAAACAGCCATTTGGCTCCTTAATGTTTCAGTTTAGGAGCCAATTGATCTCAAGTCATTTTTTAGTCTGGATCCCTGCAGTAGGTGGATTGTGGTATGACAGTTCCCTGACAGCAAATCACAAACTTGTTTTTAATATCATGTTTTGATATTAAAGCCCTTGTTTGCATTAAGTGAGAACTGGAATGCAAAATGTTACTCTAATACTTGAAAGAGACTTTTTGAGAAGCACAAATTCAATAATGATATAACCACTCTGGAAATGAAGCTGGAGAAAAAAAATAGAGAGAGGTGCAAAATACCTCAGTCAACTCCCTGACAGAGGACAGCTGCAAGCTTGCTCTATAATTTAGCTCACATTAATGTCACAGCCCTTCAATATCTGATCACTTGTCATGAATCAGTGAAGCTAATCAAAAGCTAATAAGGCCCAGAGGATGGACATGGGGCTGAGAAAACTGTGTGTATGCGTGTGTACATGTGTCTGTGTGTGTGTGTGGTGGGAGAAAGCATGGGCGGTTGTTCCAATATACACAGTTGAAGTCAGAAATTTACATACACAGGTTAAGTCGTTTAAGGCATCTACTTTGTGCATGACACAACAAATTCGTCCAACAATTGTTTACAGGCAGATTTTTTTCACTTTTACTTGACTATATCACAATTCCAGTAGATCATAAGCTTACATACACTAAGTTAGCTGTGCCTTAAAGCAGCTTGGAAAATTCCAGAAAATTAGCCAATTATCTTCTGATAGGCTAATTAGAGTCAATTTGAGGTGTATCTGTGGATGTATTTTAAGGCCTACCTTCCAACTCAGTGCCACTTTGCTTGGCATCATGGGAAAATCAAAAGAAATCAGCCAATACCTCAGAAACAAAATGTGGAACTCCAGAAGTCTGGTTCATCCTTGGGAGCAATTTTAAAATGCCTGAAGGTACCACGTTCATCTGTACAAACAATAGTACACAAGTATAAACACCATGGGACCACGCAGCCATCATACAGCTCTGGAGTTTCCTAGAGTTTGGTGTGGAATGTACAAATCAAGGAAAAAGGGTGAAGCTTGCAAGCCGAAGAACACCATCCCAACCCCAAAGCATGGGG
The DNA here is from genome assembly GCA_032164185.1 of Moxostoma hubbsi. Lineage (NCBI taxonomy): Eukaryota > Metazoa > Chordata > Actinopteri > Cypriniformes > Catostomidae > Moxostoma > Moxostoma hubbsi. Next base: position 16,274,840 of record JAVLUX010000034.1, read on the forward strand.
TGGCAGGATCATGTTGTGGGGACACTTTGCTGCAGGAGGGACTGGTACACCTCACAAAATAGATGGCATCACGAGTAAGGAAAATTATGTGGCTATATTGAAGCAACATCTCAAGACTTCAGCCATTAAGTTAAAGCTTGGTTGCAAATGGGTCTTCCAAATGGAAAATGACCCCAAGCAAGTTTTTTTAGTGACCATCACAAAGCCCTGACCTAAATCTGACAGAAAATTTGTGAGTAGAACTGAAAAAGCATGTGCGACATGGAGGCCTACAAACCTGACACCAGAGACCATCTGTCTGGAGAAATGGTCCAAAATTTCAGCAACTTACTGTGAGAAGCTTGTGGAAGGCTTTCCAAAACATTTGACACAAGTAAAACAATTTAAAGGCAATACTACTGTGGCAGCGGGGGCGTGGTCAAGTGCCCGTCCGAAGGGAGAAAGCGGTAAGGGCGCTTGCACCTCAGCTAAATTATGTCTAACACCTGTCTCTAATTTCAGTGAGTATGGGGAGAGCGGCATTAAGAGAGCACCAGTGCCTCCAGTCCAGAGAGAGAGAGTGCCAGTCTAGTGTTGGCAAGCTAAAGTCCAGAAGAGTTTATAAAGTCTGTGTTCATTATAAGTTCCTTTTGTTCAGTTTTGTAATTTTACTTTGGAGAGATTAAAAAGCCTTACCTTTGTGTTCCACCCCGTTTCCGCGTCCTTCCTCCTCTTGAAGAAGCTAAATCCTGTTACAACTACCAAATACTATAAAAGTGTATGTTAACTTTTGACACACTGGGAATGTGATGAAATAAATAAATGCTGAAATAAATAACTCTCTCTACTATTAATCTAACATTTCACATTCTTAAAATAAAGTAGTGATCCTAACTGACCTAAGAAAGGGAATGTATTCTACAATTTAATATCAGGAATTGTAAGTTTAAATGTATTTGGCTAAGGTGTATGTAAACTTCTGACTTCAACTGTAATATCTCATTGCAAGTGAGCTCCTTAAACACTTCTAATGTATGGTGTGCAGCACACTGTGTGAATGTCATATTTGTAGTTATTTTCACATTTATTTAATTTTTTCATATGTTTTTGGATCCAGTGCATTGCTGTCTAAAATCTGTGGAACACATCAGAAGGCATACATAATAAATGTTTAATATCATCAGTAACCACATCTTTATATCCTCCATATCCTCTTAATTTTATTCCAGTCCATGGATGTAATTATCCTATGACAATTAGCCACAGTGCACTGAACTATGGGATTAATGGCTCTCTCTCACCTTTTAGATCCGCTTCAACATACTGTCACTGCTCACATTCTGCATCAGTCACCTTGAACACACATGCAGCTAACAACACAATAAAAAACACTCAAAGCAATGGATGGTGGGCCAAAGCTTTAAAGGGATAGTTTGCACACACACAAAAAATGTTATTCTGTCACCATTTACTCACTTATGACTTTCATTCTTCTGTGGAACACAAAAGGACAGACATTTACATTGTACAGAAAAAAGAATCAATGACAGTAAATGGAGGCTAACATTCTGCTTAACATCTGTTTTGTTCCAGCTAACCCTTTCACACATATGATCAAACTGGTGTGATTACACTAGGCTGGGCTCATAAGCATATGATCAAACTGGTGTAATATGGATTTGTGCTACTGTTTACCAGGAAAAGAGGAACTGAATCATTGTAATAATGAACCAGCCGCTCAAATAGTCTTTTCAACATCAGAATATCTTTATTTCTATATGTTAAAAACATGAAAACAATCACTAAATATAAGTTTAAAGCCATTACCGTCAGATAGGGCTGGACAATATGGCCTAAAATCTAAATCTCGATTAATTGAGCATTTTACCTCGATCGCGATTAATGAACGATTATTTTGTTTTGTTTTTTGCTTTGTTTTTTTTTTGCCCTCATAGTTCAATGACAAGGTTTGTACTGTAAATATGCTCAACTATTAAAGGTGGGATATTGTTTTCTAATGAAAGATTGCATTTCTTATCTTTGTCATTTTAAAATAATTGAAACTATTTATGGATATTTATTGAACATTTCGAACAACTGAAATCAAAGCACACATTGCTTGAAATGAAAACATCAAATAAAAAAAGTCACATTTCAGTTTGTGTAAAAAGCAAGATTCCTAAAAAGTAGAAAATAAATAACTTGCTTTTTTTTGCAAAGAAAATAAATTATTTTAAATATTGTGATACATGTGAAACGTAGAAAATAACTTATATCACCTGTAAACAAATATTTGAAATAATGCCATGTGCAAAACTATTAATAGAATACTGCTGATTAAGAGCAAGAGCAGGGCTTGGACAGGGCACCTCTAATGGATTAGCAGGCTGTGTGCTCATAGCGTTATAGATTGAATCTGACTCATGATCGCTGTTGCATGTGATCTTCCTTTCAGTGTTCTTGTACTGTCACTCTATGCAAGTATTTACTCTAGGTTCTTACTAAGAAACACTAGCATGTTTACCTTTTCAGGTTTCAGGCAGGATCTGAAGCAGCGCAGTTTGGGAAAAATATGGTCGTGATGACTCACAGTGTATCTTCTGTCGAGAGTTTTAATGAGGTGTTTAAACCCACTGAGCTTCACTATAGCTATGGGAGCCATGTTCTTCGCGATGTAGTAACAAATGGTGTCAGTTATTTCTTTCCATCTTGTATCCTTTGCATATTGCTTTCATATTGCTTGCTTTGTGGAGGCATTTGTTACTGGGTGCTTGTCAGTCTCTCTCTTTTTTTTGAGCCATGCACTGTTCATATTTGGTAACGTGATTGTGCGTCAAGTGTTGAAACAGATTGGTGGTATTACCTCTGGTCGTGAAATGTTTTTTCTGCAGTGTTTACATTTGACTGATGCCAAAATGTGTCCAAACGACAGACACTGCATTTTTTTTTTGTACAACCCGCTCCTGTTGCTCAGTTGACTCTGTGTTTGAGTTCACCTCCATGTTGCTTCCATGCCGCTGACTGGACGGGGCAGAGTCATGTGACCACATGCGCTAGTAAGTTTTTAAGGGGAAATTAGTAACCGGATTAAAAAAACGAAATAACCGACATTGGAAAATTATGTCGGTTAGAGGTTCTGAATTTTGGTTTCGATTACTTTTCGATTAATCGTCCAGCCCTACCGTCAGAGATGTTTTCTGACATCAAACAAAGAAGCCTTCTCCCATTCAGTTCGTCACTCATTCTAACCACTTCCAGTGCTGGGAAAGTGGAAGGCCTAGGTTTTTAGAAATGCTTCTATCAGAAACTCAGAATCCCATGTTGCATGTAAACAATATGGCAGCGTGCATAGCCGACAAGTGCATTTGCAAACTTATCTATCATAATAAATCATTATAAACATTATATGTTTGTATTATATGCTTGATAATATATAGTCTTTCCTTCAGTGCATCTGCTGTGATATACTGTAATCTGTCCTGCAGTGCATCTGCTGTAAGTGTAAGGTAAGGTGCTTTGTTTTTAAATTACAGCGCTTTTTAAAGATCTCACTCTGGGGAATCCATCAGTACAAGAGAAGCTCAAATGCGAAAAGGTTAAGAAAGGAAGTTATACAGATTTGGAACAACATGAGGGTGAGTAAATAATAATAGAAATTTAATTTAGGCTAACTATCCCTTTAAATATGGCTGCTGAAATCTCTTTCACACTATTTCTCTTTCTCATGGTTATGATTTTCAAGGCCCCATGGCAACTGTCCAACCAGGGGCCCCCGGGGTGAGACGATATGGCTCAATAAACAATATCTCAATATTTTTCAGGCTGTTCGATATTCTAAACAAATCTTGATTATTGTTTATTTGCTCAGAAATAACATTAAAGTGATTTTAAATCATATTTTTTTATTCATCCTTACAGCCATTGTAGCCAAGTAGGCTCAACATTTTTAATGAAAAGAATAATGGTAATAATGGTACTTAATTATTATTATAAAAAATATAATTTGTATGCACCAATACAACAATACAGTAATACAAATTTTATTTTTAACTACATACCTGTATATTTTAACAAAACATTTGTGTAAATGAACAGGGTGTGCAACTTCACACACTTATATTTTGGAACCTAGCTGAATATTATTCTAGTTTATTATTATAATATGAGTTTGACTTGGTGTTATAATTTTAAGTCTTGTTTTATACAATAGTAATATACAGTATTTCTGTCATATTGACTTCATCTTCAGCTGGGGCTTTTATTTTGAAGGAAGAATGATAGTGCACTTCAGTGTCAGTAAGTATTTCACAGTTTACAGTCTTCCTCATTACAAATCTGGTGAAATGCAGACAACTCCTCCATTTCTGTGATACTATGTCACGTTTTTAAATTGTGTAATAACTTAAAGCATTTGGAATACTTGGAATTGCATGAATGGGTGAACCTGCAGAACTTCACGTGCCCATGAACTGCTCCGCAACTGCTGAAAACAGCATATCCATGCATGAACACAGGACAGTGTTCTGTCATTCGTTCGGGGGGCCCCCGAGATTCGGGACCCCAAGCAATTGCACAGTTTGCATGGTGGTTGTTAACACCGCTACTGCTCTTTCTCTCTTCACCATTATGGAAGAAATACTATGCATTTCGGCTTGGTTTTTATTTCATTATTTATTTAAAGATTGGGTAAAGAAGGACTCATGAATAATGTCCTCCCATGAACATTCACATCATTTGAAATGTATGGACGGCCGTTCTAGCAGTCTGACATGCAGCCAATCTGGAAAGCTGACAGGAAAGGTGATTGAAATTCATTGCTTTTGCATGTGTGTAATTTGTTACCAGATCAGATCTTGCGTGGTAATTCTAACAAGAACTGGGCTTTTCCAAACCCCCAATTAAACAAAGGCACAGTAAGAAGCTATTGCAATTTGGTGGAAATGGAGGTGGGTGTGTCTGCAGTCAGTTTTAGTCAAAATTATTGCTTTGTTTGATAGCAGATGACAGGTTAACTGTGTAACAAAGAAAGAAGGGGGGGGGGGTGTCTTGTGTTGCTGAGAAACTTTCAATGGCTGTCTAGCAAAACCAGCACAATTAAATACGTTTTAATGGTCTTTTGGGTGGCCATTACTTGCTTGCACACTTAGAAGATAATTTGCTATAATCCCATGCACAGCTGTATGTAATGTCTGTACCCAGACTGGGAAAAACATTTTGGATATACTGTATGCTTTTATTACAGGTTGCAAGGGACAGGTACACAAGACTACACTAAAACACAAATAATACACACAAAGATTCGGAATACATATAAATATTTAAAACACACCTTTTAAAACACTGTGTTATATTCTCAAGGCACACAGTAACCTAATTAAACTTTATATGCTTAAGCCAGGTAAGCAACACAGTTAGACATAGTTTCTCAGTCAAAAGGCAGGGTGTAAGCCCCTCTAGACCCCTATATGATTACAGAAGTAATTGTAGACGTCCCACTGAAAGGTGGTAATTAAAGCAGATGAGGAGATTTTCACATTAAGGCAATCTGAAATTGCTGACGGGTCACTGGGCTGCCACAGCACAAGGGGAAATCCTTTATCCTTTATCTCAGCACTGCACACAGAGAAATAGCAAGGCAGGATTCTGTTAAAATAAACCAGTCCGTAATTATGTCCATCTGGGTAGGATGCGATTGGGATATTAAAAGTAACTGAAGTGTGATTTTCGGTTATATCAAAGGGTGGGCCTAGCTCCATGACTCTTGCTTGCCTCTGTACCCTCAGGGCCCTGGTTATGAACACCTGAGTGGTTCTAGATTTTGTTAAAGGAATTGGATGGGGTTTTCAAAATGGCACCTGCTCTGCGAAAACCCTATGAGAAAATGAAATATATAGAGATGTTTTTTTTTTTTTTCTCTCAGCAGTTTTTTCTTATAATGCAAATAAGATGAAATATGAAGCAAGAAAGAATTTTGTTAATAGGCAAATTTATATACAAAAGGCACAACTGTCAGAATGTTCTGGTTTGCTCTTATAGCATTCACTCAAGGATGCATTTTCATCAGCAGTGTGGACAACATCATCTTCATTATTATAAAAAGTTTGAGCCCCACAATTAGGTAAAAACAAAATTGTGTCAAAGCTCTCCTATAATGTGTAAAGAATGCCTCACAACAATATAATGCACCTGGACATATTTAGAAATGTCCAAAATAAGTTTTTAATAAAAAAAAATAGGATGTAGTTTCAGTCTGAAAAGTCTCTACTGAATGCACTACATGCTGCTTAATTAAGGAACAGAAAATGAGGTTTGTGCAAAGAAACCCATAATACAATAAAGTATTTGGACTTTCAAGCACAAACAATATGCCAGGCGGAAATGTGTCAATACTAAGATGAGTGCTTCAGCAGTTAAAAGAGCTGTCTACAGAGTGAGGATCACAATTGTCTTGTTCTCACATCCAAAAATCTGCCCACTTGCAATGCAAATGTGATTAAAACATTGCATTACCTGCTGAAAAAAACAGTGTAAACCAGCTTAAGCTGGTAAGGCTGGTCTGATATGCTGGATTTAGAAAGGTTTGGGGCTTTTGTCAGATGGGCAGACTAGGCAGGCTACACCAAAGATAAACAGTTTGGCCTGGCTACACCAACTAAGACCAGCTTATCACCAGGGATGGCCAATACGTTTGGTTTTTCCCCAACTTACATCCTGAAATGTTTAAGATGCAATGAAAATACAGGATGTACTGTTTAAAGTATGTGTTGCATGAAAACACTTAAAACATCTTAACATTAATGCAATACATTATTGATTTAACGCAGGTGTACACGAGTCAGAAAATGGTTGTTTAAATAGGAATAAACCTTATAAGTACTTTTCAAGGGGCTCGGACCAGTGACTACTTACATCCCTAAAGCAGTGGTTCCCAAACATATTACACTGTCATACACTGTCATAATTTGCGTACCCCCTCTCTCACACTTACAGTACAATCACACAATGTATTTTAAAAAACATGCACATGTAACACATTTAACTTTGTAAAATATCTCCCTTTAATCAAAAATGTAACATCATATAATCACAAATATATTTAATATATATGTGATTATATGTATATATACCAAATAATGTATTTGGTGTGCTTGATATGACTTGCATAACTCTTAAATCGTTCTTTACACACAGTCTGTGGCTATATTTTTTTCATGCTAGTAAGTTGCTGAGAACCCACTTTCACAAAGGTATGTTGTTGCGAATGACATAAATGTCTTTACAGAGCGATTTGCCAAGGCTGGATACTCTGCGTGCAAGGCTGTCCAGAAATCTGGCGGTGACTTTTGCGCGAAGTCAATATTCAAAGAGCCACTTGTTGGGATTTCAATGAGACTTTCTCGCTCAGAAATGGGCAAGTGTCCTGTGGGGGTGGCAGAGAATGGATGGCAAATCCAGTTGTTTGCAGTTTCTCTCTCAGGGAAGTATCTGCACAATTGCGTGGCCAGCTCAGAAAGGTTTTTCATTATGTCACACTTGACTCTGTCAGTAAGGGTGAGCTCATTTGCTAATAAAGATGGAAAGGCCTTTGTGTTTGTCTCATTAATGCAGTTAGACTAGAGAGTCAACTTCCTAATCATGGCCTCAATTTTGTCCTGCAGAAATATATTTCTCATCATATTGTCACCTCTTTGATGGTTTTTCTGTGAATTGCTGTTGATGAAGAGGTGGCATTTCGGATACATCGCTGTCTGTATCAGCGTGAACTGACCTAGTAGCAGTGGGCACACTTACGCTTGCTACGGATTCGCTGTTAGAGGGACCTGAACTACTGCTGTCAGAGGACTGTGGATCAGTGGCGCTGGAAGTAGAGAAGCTTGCTGTGGTTGCAGGCTGAGTTCTTTGTAGCCACTTCTCCATTTTAATGTGCAAGCTATTACTTTTCTTCATCACATAGCTGTGTGCTGGTGAAAAATGACATAAGATGCGCATGACTGTTGAGTGGATGCAGTTTTGACCACGAAAGATAGGATCATTTGATTGGATGTCATGTATTTGACCTTTATAACATTGCAATTTCGCTGTTTTTACAATAGAGGGGGCACAAGTTTATTTTCTTGGCATTGAGAAAAACATTAATTAAATTTTAATGTTATTAAATGAACAATATCTCAGCATTTTGATTCATACCCCCTCTGTCACCTCAAGTTTGGGAACCACTGCCCTAAAGCATCTGCAAAATCACATGACAGAAAGTGAAGTCTACATTATATTATGCACTGCTTTTAACTCTAATTGGACATAAAACTCAGTTGCATAAAGCAGCTGGCAATTATCCATTTAACAGTTCAGACAGCAGTGGCACCACTAAAATTCTCTGTGAATCCATTGACACTTTATGCACAATAAATTCCCACACATGATTCATACACTGAGATTCGTTATAAGCTATTTACATTCCCATTTGACACCCTGCCTGAAAGTTGTCCCATCCATAAGTGAGAACTATATTTGGAATAAGAATTCAACATATAATATTCACGTGCAAGGGACGATGGAATAGTATTTAAATGATGATATCTATTGTTTTAAAATGATTTTATTTGTAACAAAATTATCCTGCTTAAGATTATAAAGAACTATTTGGAATCCTCCAAATGGAACACAATGTTTTACTAAAGTGAACATGAAATGATGTTCACAAACGATTATACTCCTGTAATCTTTTTAAATATTGTAGGACGTGATTTTCTATATAATACAAATTGAACATTACATAATAGAATGGAGCCAGTTAGTGGGAGGAAGGGGTTTAAAATGTAAGTTGAAAAGTTGTTTTTAATTTTTACAAAGCAAGTTATTACATATTTATAAAAGATTACGAGGAAAAAACAATTTAATTAGGAATAACATTGACGGATAGATTATGTACAATATGACCAGGAACTAGGATAAATTTTAATGTCAAGTTGCCTTTATGTTACATATTATGCAATTAAGAGTACATGCATTGTAGAGGAATACTAACATGGATGTAAAAACACTTCAGAAGAAAATGTTTATGCCATGGTCTCTGTGTCAAGGCTTGCAGTCACACCAGCACATAAGCATCGCTCATGTCACAAAGTTTGGTTCCTTATTGTCTATTACCAAATATCCCTGCTCGCACAGTTTCAGATGACTCTTGTTCTAAATTGCTCCTTTCCCCGTGGCCTCTTGCACCATTTCTCCTTCTCTCTCCCTGTCTTTCTCTATCCTTGTTTTCCCCACTGCCTTTGTAATATGAGAAGACTGCACAGGTCCTATGGCTACATGCAGGGGCAATTTATTGCAGCTGCTTAAATAGGTAATGAAAGGTCACTATGGGTCAAATACAAAAGACATTTAACTCGGCTTGTACATGTATTCTTTTGTCAGATTTAGTCTATGTGCCAAAATGTAGAGAGCTGCCTTGCAGTCTTCTGCCTACTGAAATGGCACTTAATAAAGCCTAGTGTACACTACACAAATCAAGCTCGTCTCCTTTGATGTTTTGAGTCGGCAACTGTCCACAACAAGAAGTCTCAGATCTCACGACCAACGGTCTTGTAGTGTGCACACACCAGAGACAAGCCCAGAGAAGTCTTTCCTGCCTCTCTGGAGCCCTGGGAGAAATGAGGGGATGGAGAGGGGAGAGGAAAAGAGTGAGGAGGAGAGACAGAGAGAGAGAAAATCTCACTCACCAGTCCCCAGACATGCCGTCGCCTCATCCTCATCCCATCCCCTGGTGGACAGCAGCAAGTCCTCGACCCGTGGCAGACAGAATGGCTCCTCCCCTTCCTGGCAGATGGCAGTGGTTCCTCCGACTCCCGGCATACGTCAGCAGCGAGGACACCACGACAGCATCCCAATACATTACATTGGTTTCGGCACCAATGTAACGTATTCACAGGGTGGGTAGGGATGAGGCGGGAACCAGCTAAACAATCAAAATAAACTTTAATGACAGAACTGAATTTAAACAAACATAAACACACACAGCGGCCACGTGTGTCTCTCTCCTTCTCTAACTGGAATCCCCAGCTCCTCTTTATCCCTCTCCCACTGATTGGGCTGATTCAGCACCGGGCATCCATCCTTATGGCCCAGCCATGCCCTCATCCTTGTCACAGATATCTAGACGTCTTGTCATCAGGTGTGCACACAGTCCAGTGGAGCGAGAGACTGACAATGAGCCACAGCCAATGAGACACAGAGAAAGTGCAAGAGAAGAGCAAAGTATTGGGAAGCAGGAGACAACAATAATTAGTAAAAAAAATAAAAGTTCACCCATAAAAGTTGTTGGTGTAGAAAGAATACATTTTTCCCAAGACAAAAAATTAACAATAGGTCATTGTGAGTAGGATGGCCAGTGGGGCCATCCTAGCTCTGCCCCTGCTTCATTGTCATGCAGTAATACACAGATGTAATAATTGATGTCTCTCCCCTTTGAAATCCAAACACGTGGTCAAAAGAGATGATCAGGTGTAACAGTGATGTTTCTTGCTTGTACACTTGTTGTGATCAAGTCACCCTAAATATAACTTAATACCAGGTATACACAGGGGCTCAGTTTGGGATAAAAGGTTGTGTGGTTGATGTACCCAATCAGCGTTCAGTTATGAAGTGTTCGCACCAGCACAATGGAAAACAAGTCGTGTAGTGTACATTTGACTTAAGAGAATGATTTGTAATGCTTTTCAAGTTAACAATACAACAACAGTCATAAAGAATACACAGCACACACACATTCTTGAGCACAATGAGAGAAGCTTGTTCACAGTGGCGTATGTGTTCTTGCAAGAACTTGCATTGTTTACCATGCCATGATGAACAAGACTTTGGACAAAATTTGTACTAATACAATACTAATAGAACATTCTCAAAGTTACCTCTCAAAAAGGTTGTCTTTTGCTTCAATTGATTGTAGATAAATATCTACGTCATCCAAAACTCAAAAAGATTCAGTAAGTGAGCCATCCGAATTAATCGAACTGCATCATAAATCTATTCACACCATTTTGCTAACCCATTTGACCAAATCACAGAAGAAGCAGCTCACTAGGTTTCAGAACAGATTGTGCTTCTTTTTCTTTAACATCTTTTTAAAAACAAACTTAGCGAGAGCTCTGAATTGTCAGTTTAATTGGGGAGATCACACAAACATGTGTCTCACCACGATTTCGCATAATAGCTTTTTTAATTATTACAGTTTTGTGAGTTTAGAGAATTATACATGTCTCTGCAGAGCTCATGTTTTATCATCAAACAATGAAAAAATATCTTAAGCTTGTGTGGGAGATTCAAGGACTATTTAAACAGTTTGTTACTCCAGCTTAAAGTAGATTTAACTGCATTTCTGTGGTTTAAAAAGCTAAATATTTATTGCAAACTTTAAATGTATCATTGAGACCAGTTGCTTTGGCAAAGACAACATTGTCACAATAGAACTATAGGAGACTGTAGAAAGAATAGAAACATCACATACAACAAATGGGACTTTTGGCGAAGGAGCAAGTTTCATTTAATCTTTTAATTCATCTTTTTTATGTTGCTGTTGCTGTCATTTGCTGTTCCTTTTACTCAAAATAAATGTCTCAAACTGGAGTATAGTTTAAAAATGGTATAAAGAACCTTCAGCTGTGACCAGTATTGGAATCAGCTTTGTGATTATTTAATTCAATTTTCTGGCATTTGTTGTTACCCAGCCAGTGCTTTCTCACAAACCATAAAAACAAATGATAAGAATTATTTTGCAGACATCATAGGGAACTTCCTTGCTCTGTGTTGTGCAATGATAACATCATTTGCAATAGACCTTAATCTTTCGAGCTCTCTTAATTATATTACATATATTACATATTACAACTTAATAATCATAGATTTTGGACAGTTTTGTGCAGTTTGTTTCCAGCATATACTATTATATGGCTTTGGAACACTTGGAATATATGTGCATTTATGGTAATTTTGTTGTACATTTTGGATCTTGATAACCTTATATGGAAAAGAGCAGCAACAACATTCTGCAAAATAGCTCCTTTTGGAAGAAAAATTATGTATTTCATTAGGCTGACATGAGGGTGAGTTGATAATATATCTCTTTAAATGTAGCCTGTGGGCCGCCTGTGGGCCGCTTGTGGCCCTCAAGCCATCTTTTGCGGTCTGTGTTATGATTTCACCTTCAAAATATATTTATCAATAGCCTAAAGGCAGATTTATACGAATCTACAGCCATGGCCAAAAGTAATGGCAGTGACATAAATTTTGTGTTTCGTAAATGTTTCCGCTTCAGTTGTTGTGGTGTTGATTCACATTGTCTCTAGATTATTGTGCAGAGTGATTAGATGCATTTTAAATAATTGCAAAAAGCTTCATTGGCCAAACATTTTTTTTAAAATTCAAAAAACTTTATCACAAAAACCCAAATTTCACTGTTTTTGGCCCTGGGATCATTTCACTAATCATATCAGCAGCACCTGGGAAAGAGTGAACAAGTACTAGTCAGGTGAAATCACTCTATCATTCTGATTGGATAATAAAACAGACTGATTGCTATTAAAGGAGGGAAGAAGTGCTTCCAATCATTTTGTTCTTGTTCGCAATGGTTACCTCTAAAGAAAGACGTGCAGCCATCATCGCTTTACATCAAAATGGCCTCACACGCAAACAAATTGCTGTACGAATATTGCACCTGAAAGAATAATTTACCGGATCATCAAGAAGTTCAAGGAGAGAGGTTCAACTGCAGTGAAGAAGGCTTCAGGACGTCCCAGAGTGTCCAGCAAGCGCCAGGACCGTCTCCTCCTGAGGAATCAGCTACGGAATCGTGTCACCACCAGTGCAGAGCTTGCTCAATATTGGCAGCAGGTTGGTGTGAGCACATCTGCACGCACAGTGAGGCGAAGACTTTTAGACAATGGCCTGGTGTAAAGAAGGGCAGCAAAGAAGCCACTTTTCTCCAAGAAAAACATAAATGACAGACTGAAATTCTGCAGGAAGTACAACGATTGGACAGAAGAAGACTGGTGCAAAGTTATTTTCTCTGATGAAGCCCCTTCCGACTGTTTGGGACATCTGGAAATTTGATAGTCTTGAGAAGAAAAGGTGAACGCTACCATAAGTCCGGTGTTGTGCCAACAGTGAAGCATCCTGAGACCATCCATTTGTGGGGTTGCTTTTCATCCAAGGGAGTGGGTTCTCTCACAATTCTGCCCAAAATCTCTGCCATGAATAAAGTGTATAAATGGTATAAAAACGTCCTGCAAGAGCAACTTCTCCCAATGATCCACTAGCAATTTGGTGATGATCCGTGCATTTTCCAGCATGATGAAGCACCATGTCACAAAGAAAGAGTGAAAATGAAGTGGCTTGGTGATCATTACATTGAAATTTTGGATCCGTGGCCAGGCAACTCCCTGGATCTTAATCCCATAGAGAACCTGTGGTCAATCCTCAAAAGGTGAGTGGACAAGCAGAAGCCCACAAATTGTGAACAATTCCAAGCACTAATAAATCAAGAATGGATTGCCATCAGTCAGGATTTGGCCCAGAAGCTGATATCCAGCATGCCAGAGCAAATTGTAGAGGTTATAAATAACAAACACTGTAAATATTGACTCATTGCATATATTGAATGTTTTTGACAATAAAAGCCTTTAAGACTTATGCAATGCTTATCATTGTTTTCCAGTATACCATAGAAACATGTGAAAAAAGAATCTACAAATACTGCAAAAGCAGCAAACTTTGCAAAACACAAAATTTATGTCACTGCCGATACTTTTGGCCCCGGCTGTATGCCACAGGCTAAGTGAAGCCATGGCAAGTAGGTATAGCTGTGGGCCAGTGATCTCTAAATGGGTGCGTAATCTCCAAAAGTAGTTAGGATTACTCCAAAAGGGGGGCGGGGTTACTCCAAAAGGTTGTTGCGGCAACTTCAAAAGGGGCTGTCACTTCCACTCCCGTTTAGGGTTAAGTTAGAGCTCCCTCTATCTTTGCTGGCAGTTTGGCACTCCCACCCCTTTTTGTAGCTCTGGTTGCATCTTTATCCTTCTCAGCTATGGCAGTTACAGCATAGACAACTCTGTAGCCTGATATTTTTACATTCAATTTATTTTATGAAGTTACAAGTAAAAATGCGACAAAAGTCACATCTGTCAAAACTTCTTAGTTATTTTCTCGGGCTTTAACTCAACATATATTTGGTTTGTGAGCGAAACAATATTTGTTGTATTCTACTCAAGACCTATCTGATCTGTACAATAATTTAATAAAAGCTTTGCAATCAACTAATTGCATTTGCCTGTTTATATATGAAATGCATAGGTATTTTAGAAATTAAGGCATTTTCTCCTAATATACTATTAATCACCTCGTTAGCTATTTATGTGGAGCCTACGATGTAGGTTCAACACAGAAGTATACATCAGCCTTAAATGTGTAATGCCCATTTTCATGAGTATTCAAATAGTTCTCTGTGTTGCTGAATCACAGCACAGTTAGAGAGGGAAATAACTGTTGCATGAGTGCGGCAAGCAGTCTGCACGTGCATTCATAGAAACAGTAGTTGTGCACACGTGCAGTCTGTCACTCAAACATGTGCGCTCTCAGTCTCACTTGAGTCACTCATCATAGTGCAAATCTGTGTAAAACCTGTTTGAATAGCTCAACAGAGATAAATGCTCATCATCAGAGCGAGACTAAGACATAATTTCAGGCCAGGAGTCTCTCACTCATCCACCCAGTTCAGGGAGGATGAGGAACAAGTCACTCTCATGGCCCCCTACTGGCCCATTCTGACATCGTTCTCGGATATCATGTTCCTCGCGGCAGCACCTCCCTGGTGAATTCCCCTGAGGAAGAACCTTCTTTCTCAGGGACAGGGCACCCTCTGGCATCCGCACACAGACCTCTGGATCCTCCACATCTGGCCCTTGGGCGTAGACATGATCACTCAAGCCAGAGCTCCCTCTACTAGGCAGCTTTAACAGAAATCCCCTAAATCCCAAACAAAATTTTCCATATCCACATACAGAAATCTGACATAACCATTAGTGATATCCATGCTAATAAACCTTGTTAGTCTTGAGAAAAGTAAACTTAACTCCTGGAATAGATTGGCAAACAACATATTTGTTTGTGTCCCATCAGTTTGTATGACAGGTTAACTTACAGTTCCCTTTACAAAAAGCTACACTATGATGCTGCGCTGCTAAGCGCTTTGGGAACGATCTTGCATTGTGACCAGCTGTGAATATGTGTGTAACACGTCAATGTAACATTGACCAGAAATTTATAGCCTCGGTTGGTGAGATCATTGGATGCGCCTGTGACCAGGCTATAAATAGAGGCGTCACCAGCGTGTTCGTCAGATCTCTTTTCTTCAGATCATACTGTGCTGTGTGTTTCACAAGACTGCTGATAAAAAAAAAACCTTTTCTTCCCTTTGTTAGGAGTTAGAAACTGTTAGGCAGTGCGCAGAAATTTCCTTCTTCCTTCTTTCTCTGTTCTTTAAAAAAAAAATATATATATATATAAGGAAAGAGAAAGTATGTCAGAGAAACAAGGCAAACGCTGCATGTTTCTTTGCCAGCGGTCTATGACCGACAAGGACACACATGAGTTCTGCTTTGTTTGTTTGGGGGAAGAGCATGCTGTTCTCGCGTTGGGGCAGGGCGGGTGCGCGCATTGTGACCTACTTTCGGTCGGAATGCGTCGAGCTCGCCTCGCTTACTTTCGCGAGCCAGCACCTACACTTCACTCGTGGGGCTCTCGCATGGATCTGGCTGAGGAGCGAGAGACGGGTTCATCCCTTTCGCTCGCTCTCTCCCCAAACCCAGCTGGTCCTTCACGCGATCTCGAAGTGCGCTCCGGCGCTTCTTCGGTTCACGGGGATGACCTTATATCTCTTGGTTCAGAGTGTGAGTTATCCACGTCAGAGCACTCCAAATGCGATTCTAAATCTTCTGAGGAGTTGCTCGACGTGATCACTCGTGCAGTGGCCAGGCTTCAATTAGACTGGCCATGCGACCAAGAAACCCCCAAACGCTCCAAATTAGAGGACAGATTTCTGTCTGGTGGCCAAGGGAAGGGAACGCCTCATCAGTCCCTTCCCTTCTTTGATGATCTCCACAACGAGCTCGCTCGTTCGTGGAGAAAACCTTATACCTCGTGCGTTCACGTGCCCTCCACATCGTTATACTTGACTATCGTGGGCGCTGACGCAAAACGCTACTCAATGTTGCCGCCGGTTGAAGAGACGCTTGCGGGCTCTCTCTCGCCGGGTTCGGCGTCATCATTAAAAAGCCCTGCCCTCCCCTCTAAGCCATGCAGAACCACCTCCATGCTAGTGGGAAGGGCTTATCAAGCGGCAGGTCAGGCTGGTGCAGCGCTGCACACCATGGCTGTGTTACAGGCTTACCAAGCTGATCTGCTAAAAGACCTGAGTGCAGGTGAAACGCTCAACGAGGAAGCATTTTTAGAGCTTCGTCGAGCCACAGATCTGTCTCGCCGTGCGAACAAGCAGTCAGCCCGTGCCATTGGCCGGTCTATGTCTGCTTTAGTCAGCACGGAGAGAGATTTATGGCTTAACCTTTCGGGCATCAGAGACAAGGACCGGGTGTTCCTGCTCGATGCCCCGGTCTCGCCTTCTGGTCTCTTTGGAGACACCATGAACACGGTTATCTCCAAATTTCAGGAGGCAAAAAGCCACGAGAACACCTTTGGGCAGTTTTTTCCTCGCTGCACTCAGGGGGCGGGGCCGTCGGCCACCCGGTCTTGCCCCGAGGCTGTTGGGAGGGAAGCTCAAAAACAGAACGTGGCGAGTCGTGCTCCCCCTCGCAAAGACAGGGGACAGGCTCGTCGTCCTCAGCAGCCCCCTAAGCAAGACCTCAGGGCTATAATTTCCAAAAGGAAAAAAACACTGACGGTCTTGTACCCAACCTTTTGGGGGTAGTTCCCTTCGGGAAGGGGTGCGTGTTTCATTCACTTCCCCCCTGCCCTTCGGTTTCATCCACGGGCCAATCCCCTAAGGCTAATAAGGGTTACGCGCCGAGTGCTTCGTTCCCTTTCTATGTGGTTCAGACCCCAGTTTCTTACCTTGGGTCCCACTCTTGGTGCGTCATGCCATCGCAAAATGCTAACGACAGACGCCTCTCTGACGGGCTGGGGTGCAGTCTTAAGTGGTCGTCCAGCCCAAGGAGAATGGGAGGGTCACCAACTCGATTGGCACATCAATTGCCTCGAGTTGATGGCGGTATTTCTGGCCCTGAAATACTTCCTCCAGCATCTGGAAGGCTGCCATGTCCTTGTGCGGGTGGACAACACATCGGCAGTCTCCTACATAAATCGCCAAGGAGGTCTACGCTCTCACCACCTGAATTTGCTGGCACGTCGGATACTCCTTTCACTCAGGGCTATCTATATCCCTGGACGCCTAAACGTGGGAGCAGATTTTCTGTCCAGACACAACCTACCGACGGGCGAGTGGAAACTCCACCCAGAGGTAGTGGAACAAATTTGGGAGAAATTTTACAGTGCAGAAGTGGACCTCTTCGCCTCTCAAGAGACTGCGCAATGTCCCCTCTACTTCTCTCTGAGTCATCCAGCCCCCCCTGGGTCTGGACGCAATGGCACATACATGGCCCAGAATGCGCCTGTATGCGTTTCCCCCGGTTTCTCTGCTCCCGGGGGTCTTAGCCAGAGTTCGCCAACAAGGGTCTTGCCTTTTGCTGATAGCGCCTTATTGGCCGAACAGGACTTGGTTCTCAGAACTGATGCTCCTCCTCAACGGCTCGCCTTGGGCGATTACGATCAGGAAGGACCTTCTGTCTCAGGCACAGTGGATGATACTTCATCCCCGTCCCGAACTGTGGAATCTTCATGTTTGGCCCCTGAAGGGTACCAACTGAGGAACACAGGGCTGTCGCCTGAGGTTATCGAGACCATTCTTAGTGCTAGGGCCCCTTCCACTAGAAGAATTTACGCCAATAAGTGGGGTGTTTTTGAAAAGTGGTGCAGTTCACATGATGCAGATCCAGTTAACTGCAAAATTGTTTCAGTTCTGGATTTTCTGCAAGAAAAACTGTCAGCAGGCATATGCCCCGCCACTCTCAGGGTCTATGTGGCCGCCATTTCCGCTTGCCATGCCTTGATCGATGGGGCGCCTGTAGGGAGACATCCTCTGCTCACTCGCTTCATTCGTGGAGCCATGCGGTTGAGGCCCCCTGTCAGGACTAGAGCTCCTTCCTGGGACTTGGCAATAGTCCTGGAAGGTCTAGTTGAGACTCCCTTTGAACCTCTAGAGTCAGCATCTGACAGACTTCTGACTCTAAAGATGGTCTTTCTTATGGCAATAACCTCTCTCAAGAGGATTGGGGATCTACAGGCTCTGTCTGTTTTGCCGGCCTGTTTAGAGTTTGCCCCAGGTATGGCTAAAGCTATTCTATATCCGCATCCGGACTATCTCCCCAAGGTGCCTTTTTAGACAGTACATCCTGTCACTCTGGAAGCCTTCTGCTCCCCGCCGTTTTTAACGCCGGAGCAAGAAAGACTTCACCGACTCTGTCCTGTCCGTGCCCTTCAGACTTATGTCCACCGCACTAGCCAGTGGCGTAAGTCAGGGCAGTTGTTTGTCTGTTTTGGGGGCCGCAACAAGGGGGCGGCCGCTACCCTTCCGACTATGTCACATTGGGTGAGGGATGCTATTGCCCTGTCCTACGAGGTGCGTGGTCAAGCTTTGCCAGTGGGTATCAGGGCTCATTCCACCAGAGGTGTCGCTTCCTCTAAAGCCTTGGCTAGAGGTGTCCCTCTGAAGCAAGTTTGTGATGCTGGCCCTCTCCGCACACATTCCTGTGTTCTCATGGTTTGATGTTCAAGCTACCCCTGGCCCTTAGGTCCGGGGGTAGGAGTTTAAATTGGGTTTGTGTTGCGGCAGGCTGGTTCCTTTCCGCGCACAGTCTCAGACTTTATTGGCTCTTTAAGAGTCTTCAGACTCTTTTTATGCCTGAACAAGTTTGTGATGCGGCAGGCTGGTCCTTTCCGCACACATTCTTCAGGCCCTATGTCTGGGCTCCCATGCCCCTGAGTTCATTTCTGATCTCAAGCTTAAGATGGTCTGTGTACGGCAGGCTGGTCCTTTCCGTACACATTCCTAAAATCTTACGATTCATGCCTGAACAAATTTGTGATGCGGCAGGCTGGTCCTTCCCGCACACATTCTTCAGGCCCCATATCTGGATTCCCTTGTGTTCATTTATGATCTCAAGTCTAAGAAGGTTTGTGTACGGCAGGCGGGTCCTTTTCGTACACATTCCTAAATCTTACGATTTAGATCCTTATGCCTGAACAAGTTTGTGATGCGGCAAGTTACTCCTTTCCGCACACATTCTTCAGGCTCTATGGTTTGGATGTTTATGATACTCCGGGCTTACGCCCTTGAGTCGACATCTGAAGCCAAGCCTCAAGTAAGTCTGTGATGCGGCAGGCTAGTCCTTTCCGCTCACATTCTATGATTCTTATGAGTAGGATTTTTGCTGCTCCAGGTCTTTCGCCCTTGAGTCAACATCTCAAGCTCATGTATGAGACCTCTCGCATCCTTGTGAACACACCTCACAATCGCGGGGGTTCGGACAGCCCCAGTGTGGATGCGTGGGTATTTCGTTCCCAAAGCACTTAGCAGCGCAGCATCATAGTGTAGCTTTTTGTAAAGGGAACGTCTCGGGTTACGTATGTAACCCTTGTTCCCTGAAAAAAGCGGGACGAGATGCTGCACTTATTTTCCGCACTGGGTCGTCCCAGGACTGCTCTTCAGAAAAGACAAGTAGTATCTGACAAACACGCTGGTGACGCCTCTATTGATAGTCTGGTCACAGGTGCATCCAATGATCTCACCAACCGAGGCTATAAATTTCCAGTCAATGTTACATTGACGTGTTACACACATATTCACAGCTGGTCACAATGCAAGATCGTTCCCAAAGCGCTTAGCAGCACAGCATCTCGTTCTGCTTTTTTCAGGGAACAAGGGTTACATACGTAACCCGAGACGTTTCATCAGGTTCCCTGTATTGTACTAAAGATCAAATATCTTAATTTAGAACTCACAAGGTATTGTACGTCTTATGCCTCATTAATTTACCTGTTTGAGGTGTAAGAGTTATTTTAGAACTGCTCCTCTAGGTCCAAGGTCATGGTTTGACTTGAAGTCATGCAAACAAACTGCTGTATGCTGTCACCTAAGGGTAAGTAACTGTTAATTAGCAACACTAATATAACACAACATCTAAGGTTGCCTAGATGATTAGCACTTAAATTACACTTGTTTCAAATAGATCAGCTCCACTCTCACAACACTTTTGTGTTGATTGAGTGTAAAAAAGGAATCAATGATGAAAAACGCAATTGTGTTTTATGCATTATCGTGTAAAATATAATGACAATATTTAGAGTAATAGATTTGTAAAAATGTAAAAATTACTTTTACATCAGAGACTGTAAACAGCATACAAACACTCTACTGATTAAAATATCCAGACAGACTTCCCTAAGTGAATTGCTCTTTAATAATTTGTGAACATTCATGCAGTCTAAAAGCCCTGATGAAGAATTCCCTCTCATTTATTCTCATGAAGATGGCCTAAATTATTTATTTAAAATACTATAAAAAGAATGGGAGTAAAAATACCTGACACTGATATCAGTATTTCTCACTCTGCATAGCTGAGAACAAACTCAGGGATCAACCATGTTGGTGACAGACAGAGAGAGAGAGAGAGAGAGAGAGAGAGAGAGAGAGAGAGAGAGAGAGAGTTCTGATTTCAGTTTGCAGCCAAAAATATAAGTAACTTGAATGTAACTGCTGCCAGAGAATGAAGGTTTTTATGGCTCAAACACTACTTAAATGGTTGGACACTAAACAAAGATCAAAAGAGGCAGAAGATTTTTAAGGTAAGACTTCTATGAAGCTTGAAGATCACATAAAAAAATACATATAACTAAAACATCAAGCTAACAGCTATCCAGGATAACATTCCTTGGCAGTTAAAACTGTTGATCACAGCTTGGGCCTGTTTCTTTCAAAACTGAAGAAGAGCTGGAGACAATATATCCAGCAGAAGTTAAATCAAACAAAGATAAGAAGAAAAGAGATGATCCTGAGAGTGTCACATCTACACCGGACTCCCTCACTCATTCCACACTCCGTTGTCTCTCCCCAGACTATTAATCACACACACCTGATCTCAATCACATTCACTCCATATATTCTCACCCCTGCCATTCAGTCGTTGTCAAGTTTCCGCATGGAACACTTGGACTTACCTGCTATCTATTTGTGGATATACTCATTTTGATCTTCGTCCGAATCCTCAATACCTTCTCCCCGATCTCCTCAAGTTCTTTTCTTCTTGCTTCAGCTCTTCTGAGTGGCCCTCTATCTGCAGTTCTCCTATAAACACAAACTCAGTCACTGCAAACTAAGTCATCTAATAATCCATCTGTTGTTAACTCACCTGCGTGTTTTTCAAAAATGCTCCCGCTATTGGGTTCAACAATAGCTTTACAGTAGGCAAAGACTACATGGGAAAAAGATGGTCCAGTTATCCAGTCATACAGTACTGTCATCAAGCATTTTAAGGAGGTGTTCGGCTGCCCCATTGGTGACTCACAAGTTCCCAAACAGTTGCATCGTATTCACCAGGGAAAATGATCTGTTTCCGATTATGGAATGAGCAGGCTCTCCTCACCACCTACCATCAGGGGCTGGAACTGGCCCTCAGATTACAACTTTCAGCTTATGATGACACCATGGGGCTAGGATGAACTCTCCATTAGTGTAGCCAGCTGAATAAAGTCATGTCTGGCTGAAAGTGCTGCCGTAACTGTTTCACCTCCCAATCTGACATCTCCAATCCATCATTCTGAATCTACAGAGGGACCTATATAGTTAGATGTGTCTCGACTAACCGACACTGAGCAAAAATGCTGAATTCAAAACCACCTCTGCCTGTACAGCGGGGCTGCTGGCCACCATGTCGCCGAATGCCTAGTTAGACCACCCAGACTCACGGTGAGTTCTGTCACCTGCTCACCAAACATCCATTCACCCATGAGCACCACCGTGACTGTTTCTTCTGTATCCAACTCCATCACAGTCTCTACCCGCAGCAAACTTCATCTCAAGGATGCTCTGCTGACAGATATACCTTCACCCAATTGCTCGCCCCAGCGTGCACCTGATCCACTCCGTGGTAGGCCAGCCATTGGGAAAAGGACATATTACCTACCAGACTGCTCCTATCCTGCGCGTGGGTGTTACTCATTTTGAAGATATTTCCTTCCTCGTGTTAGACGGTTCAACCTCTGGCTGGTACAACATTTGCCTGTTGTGGTGCTGTTGGGGGGTGCAGACTGTTTCCATAAATGTCTGATTCTCTCTCATTGGGGGCAAAGGAACGTTGTTCCCTCCAATAAGTCACCACCTGCCCATATTTGCTCTACCTCCATCGAGAGTCCTCTGTGTGATCGCCAGTTTGATATTCCACATGCATATGCCAACATCCATGCTGTCTTCAGTCCACAACTTGCCACTCAACTTCCTCCTCACTGGCCATGGGACTGTGCAATAGGTGTCTCAGCTCACTTCTTCATTCCAAGCCCAAGACTATGTCCTGGCCCACGACTGCTGTCATTGCCTTTCAATGGCTCAAGGATGCTTTGACCTCCGCTCCTATCCTCGTACATCCTAAACCTGATCTACCATTTGTGGTCGAAGTGGATGCCTCCACCACTGGTGTCGGGGCAGTCCTCTCTCAGCGGCAGCAGAATCCCACAGAACTGCACCCATTTGCTTTCTTTTCCCATAAGATGTCCCTAGCAGAGCAAAGCTATGACATCGGCAACCAGGAGCTTCTTGCAACCAAACTGGTGCTTCAGGAGTGGCGCCACTGGCTTGAGGGTTCCTGTCATCCATTCCAAGTTATCACAGATCATTGCAATTTGGAGTATCTTAGATATGCTCAATGGTTGAACCCTCACCAGGTCCGATGGGCTATATTCTTTACAAGGTTCCATTTCAATGTTACATATCAGCCAGGGTCCAAGAACACAAAGGCAGATGCCCTCTCTCGACTTCATGCTCCAGATCCCATCACATCTACTCCAGAGACCACTATACCTCCCTCACTGATTGTCAGTCCAATCCACTGGACACTGGATGACCAAATTGCAGAGGCCTCCATCACTGAACCAGCTCCACCGGGGTGCCCTGAGGACGTATCCACTTTCCCACTCCGCTCCATCTTCAACTGCTCGAAACTGTCCACTCCTCCCTCTCGCTCCTTAAGGATCACTACCGGTGGCCCCATCTGTACTGGGATGTAAAATCTTGAAATCTCGCCGTCATCTTCCTTCTGGAAAACTATTTCCGCTGCCTGGTCCCCTGCCCCTGGTCACACCTAGGAGTGGACTTCATCACAGACCTTCCCTCTTTGGATGGCTTGACCTGTGTGCTAGTAGCAGTAGACTGATTATCTAAGGCTTGTCGTCTTGTTCCCATGAAAACTCTTCCCACTGCTCTGAAGACCGTAGAAGCACTGTTCCATCATGTCTTCTGGAATTTTGGCCTACCGGATGACCTAGCATCTGACCGCGGTCCCCAGTTTATCTCAAGAGAATGGAAAGCCTTCTTCTCCCTCCTAGGTGTGCCAGTGAATCTATCATCTGGATATCACCCACAGACTAACAGGCAGATGGAAAGGAAGATCCAGGAGATTGTAAGTTTCCTGTGGACATACTGCCACCACAATTAACACAGCTGGAACAAGTACCTCCTATAGGCCAGACACGCACAAAACTTCAGTGTGTGCTTGGTTTCAAACCACTGATAGGTGGTCAGGAGAAACATCCGAAGTTCCAGCTGTTAACCATTGGTTTACAGAGAGCAAGAGGGTCTGGGACGCTGCACACGTTCACCTCCAGAGTGCAGTCCAACGTCAGTACAGTCAGGCCAATGCTCTGCGCTCTAATGCACCTCCGTACCAGCCCGGGCAGAAGGTCTGGCTCTAAGCTATGGACATCAGGCTCCGACTGCCATGCAAGAAGTTAAGTCCCTGTTTCATAGGTCCTTTTACTATAGCACAACAAGTAAATCCAGTCACATATCGAATCCAACTACCAGCACATTACCGTCTTACACCTACTTTTCATGTATACATTTTAAAACCTTACCACTTATCTCTGTCTCCTTCTTCAGAGACTGGTGAGGTTGTTGGTCCCCCTCCATCACTGCTCCTAGAAGATGGTCCAGTCTATACCGTTCATGAAATCCTGGACTCTTGAAGGAACCTCTTGAAGAGGTTGACTCGAGTACCTCGTCGACTGGGAGGGGTACGGTCCAGAAGAGAGGTCCTGGGTGGCTCGGTATGACATTCAAGATCCGGGCCTTCTAACCAACTTCCATGTGGATCATCCCCAGCATCCAGCTCCGCGTGGACAGGTTTGGCCTCGGCATCAGGAGTTCTGGGCCTCCAGAGCAGCCCGTGAAGGGGGTGGTAATGTCACATCTACACCGGACTCCCCCACTCATTCCACACCCAGTTCTCTCTCCCCGTACTATTAATCACACACACCTGATCTCAATCAAATTCACTCCATAAATACTCACCCCTGCCATTCAGTCATTGTCTAGTCTCCACAAGGAACACTTGGACTTACCTGCTATCTATTTGTGGATATATCACGTTGATCTTCGTCCAAATCCTCGATACCTTCTCCCTGATCTCCTCAAGTGCTCTTCTTGCTACAGCTCTTCTTTGTGTTTCTATAAACACAAACTCAGTCACTGCAAACTAAGTCATCTAATAATCCATCTGTTGTTAACTCACCTGCGTGTTTTTCAAAAATGCTCCCGCTATTGGGTTCAACAATTCATCTGTGTCTGTGTTGTGTTCGTGACAGAGAGAGATAACCCAAAGATTGCTGATTGCTGTGGATCAGAACCCAACAGAGTCTGGTGTAACCTGCTCTTCTTCACTGATCAGCCATCAGCCTGTCACTGCACTCTCTGCACTACCATGAACTGCAGCAGAAAAGGTGGCATCAGTAAAGGTAAACAAATCACTCTGGAAGGAGAAAAGGAGATAAAGCTGACTGTAAACTTGTATCACAATGGTACAGTCATGGTCCAGGAGTCAGAACCCAGCCTTGACGAATTCCAGAATAATTTCATGGACTTTAAAATGGAGGTTCAGAAGTTAAAGAAAGATCCTGAGGTGAAGAGAAGTGTAGAGTCCTGGGGCTAGATTCACAAAACGTTCTTAAGAAGAAATTTCTTCTTAAAATTGTTCTTAAGAATAAACTTAAGAATCATTAAAATTCTCAAAAACAATGTTCTTCAATATCATTGTAAATAACATCTTAAAGTTAGGATAACCTCACAGTTGTCTTCAATCCTATAAGGTAAAATGTTTAATTAATTTACTGGGTTTTTCATGTTGAGTCTCCAGTCGCAATGGGCTGTTTACATCGACATTTTATTTTAGACAAAAAAAACTTTTTTGACTGTTTTGTGTTTAATTATATTTTTATTTTCAGCTTGTAAGCCATGTAAATGTTATCACCAAATTTAAACAATAAATGTTGTTTTAAAGGTTCTTAATGTGGTGACTGGTCATACTAATGCATGTGCGACATATAACACTCTCTCTGTGATTTAGAGTTCTTAATAACATTAGACAGCTGAGTCTTTCTTTTTCACCCCCATCCACATCATTATCAGAGTTGGGCACATCGAAGACAGCCTCTGCCACCTTTTCCCATTTACCCGCCTCATACTTACAATGTGATATTATTATCAAGCTTCCTAAGAACAACTTTTTCCTTGCAGTAATTTCCTTAACAAGAACAACCAGCTCTTGTCTAATGAAGTTTATTTTTATTTTATTTTCAAATTAAAAGTTATCAAATGGTTAGCAGCAAGTAAATTCTCCCATGACAGTTAATGTCATTAAACTAACACACGCACTTTACATAAAAAAAAAAAAAATCCGCAAAGTGCTTGCTACTTAAAAAAAAAATAATAATTTAATAGTTACATTTATCATTACGATTTACCAGTGTTGAAGTACTGAATTTGTTGTAGGCTATTACACAAGGCAACGCCATTAGCAGGCTGATCAGACAATGTCAACGTCTTTTTAATCTAAAGAAAAAATTAAGATGTTCTTAAGAAAATATTTGAGACCTTCTTAAGAATTTTTCAAGAATTGCACTTTGGAACGTTCTGACGAACTTCTTGTAATTTATATTAAGAACTTTCTACATTTTTTTCTGAAGAACATTTTTGTGAATCCAGCCTCTGCTCCACAATAGTCACATATGGAGCACCCCAGTACACTGTTAAAGAAATTCTGTTATTTTAATGGTAAAAGAAATGTAAAAATGCTACAGAATTTTTTTTTTAATTGATTAATGAGTATTAACTGTAAAATATACAGTAAACATGTTTTATATATTTTAAAAGACAATACAGTAGTTTGTAAAATATAATTTACAAAAAGACATTTTTAGATGTGAAAAGTATGATTTACCTTTATAATTAATGGTAAAAATGTACATTATGCTTAACAAGAGAGTACATGTACTTTTTACAATAAATAATTGTTAAATTACAGTAAAACAATTCCCACAATTCCCTGCATGACCCAACATATCTCATTATATTTTATGGGAAGAGTTATGTTTCTTCCTATTTTTTAAAATCATTTACGTACATTGGGGTGATCTGTTTTATATTTAATGTAGTTTAGTTAATATTTACTGAATTATTTAAATTTCACGTTAACCTGAAGGTTTTTAGTGTTTGTGTGAGTGCAACTGAGCACTGTCTTTTCATGTTTATCGGACAATGCTCCTAGACGAGCCACTATTGTTGAACTCTTCTGTAATTTTTACAGAGATTAACAATACTGTATAAAGTAAAAAGCAGATTATTACAGTTTCAGATAGTATCAAGTTTATGATGCTTTTCTACTGTAAATTTAACAGAATTGTTGTTTTTTTTAAACATGTACATGTAAATTACAACAGTTTTAAACCGTGAAATGTACAGGTTGTTCTGTAAAGTTGTTTACATTTTTATTGTATTTTTTACATAATTAATCTGGCATAATTATTATTATTTTTTTATTATTATATTTTTGGTAAAAACAGGATTTTATTTACAGTGTAGCACATAGACACCCTGTCTCTCCTGCATCTCCAAAGATCAAGGTCTTGAGAGACAACATCGTTAAGCTGGAGCAGGACTACTTCCTGTTTAAAGAGGAATCTACCAACAACCGCTGCCAGATCTAAAACAAGACCAGCCACCTCAGCACATAACAACTTCTTCAGCTCTGCTCTGCAGTCAGACAGAGAACAACCAGAATCTATCTTTATTAAGATAATCTTTATTAAGATAATAATTAATAATACAAATATACATTAAAACAAACATCTTACTAAACCACTTCTGAGCTATAATAACACGATAATCAAAAATAGAAAGCATATTCTGCAGCTTTATAAAAGCCTAGGTCTCTATATAGTTAACGCCAGAACAAAAGGTGATTCTCTGGGTTGATTTACCTACTGCTCATCTTTAGGTAATAGCACAGTAGACTATGCCATCACAGATCTAGACCAAAATAAGATCAATCACCTTACAGTGATGCTACAGCTACCTTTCTCAGACCACTTTCACATTGTCATAAGTCTGAACTGAATTAAGTCATCAAGTCTTCTACCATCTGCAGATCAGAAGTCTAAACTGTATCCCCTCCCAACCAGATTCTTCTGGAGAGAGGACAGTCCAGCCCAGGATAAAGCTGAACTTGAGCACTCAGGTTGAGAACATGATAGATGCATTTCTTCTATCCACATTTGGAAAAGATGAGAAAAGCATCAATTTGGCAACAAACAATTGACTTACATTTTTTTTCACAGTTGCCAGAAATCAATGAATAAAATAAAACTGAACTGGAGAAAAAAGGAAATCATGGAAGCTGACTGTTTTGATAAAAAATGTAAAATTTTTGTACGATTGTTATCAAATAAAAAACACAGAGTCCCCACAAATTAGCTGACACATACCATCTATCAACAAATGCTTAAAAACTTCAAGGCACTGCTAAAAAAAAAAAAAAAAAGCTGAAAATATGACAACAAAGCTCAACAAAATAGAAGAAGCAGTTTATCAAAATTAATTCTGGGGTTTATGGAACAATTTAAATAAGTCCAAAAAAGAAGAACAAATTCCCATCTGTGACCCAAACACCTGGACAAAACATTTAGTAAAACTTTATACACAAAATGAACTAAACCCCACCAAAAAATTCTGAATTCTCAACTATACAATCTGGAATACGCAATAAAGGGTCAATCAAATCATTTGGACATCCAATATTACTGAAGGAACTGAAGAAAAAAAATAAAATAATTATAATTCAAAAGTAAAAAATCTTGCGGCTCAGATGGAAAATGCAATGAGATGTTGAGACATGGCAGCCCAAATTGAATGAGGCCATTCTCAAATTATTTAATTTGCTCTTAAAATCAGGACACTTTCCTGAGAATTGGAAAGAAAATCAAATCACTTCAATCTTTAAACAAGGCAACCGTTTTAACCAGATCAACTACAGGGGCATTACAGTGAGTAGCAATATGGCATATTATTCTGTTGTATAATAAATTGCAGATTAGTCCAATATCTCCAAGAAAACAAGACTTTAAACAACTGTCAAACTGGATGCATGTCAAAACAGAGAACAACTGATCATATACTGTGCGCACTTATACACAAACATGTCCACCAAACAAAACAAGGAAAAATATTTGGTAGATTCATTGATTTTTTTTTTTATTGATTTTTTTTAAAAAGCTTTTGATTCAGTCTGGCATAATGGACTCTTCCTAAAACTGATTCAGAGTGGAAAAGGAGAAAAAGTCTATGATTTAATAAAGGACATGTACAAAGACAACAAATGCTGCATTAAAATAAACAAGAGAAGAACTGATTATTTCAGCCAATTTCGTCAAGGCTGCAGCCTAAGACAAACTTTATTTAATATTTATATAAATTAATTGGCCATGATGCTTCTGTAACCAATCCTGCTTGACCTGCTTTGCGAGGGATTTGAACCAGCATCTCTTGTGTGGGAGGCAGGCGCACTAACAAGGAAGTTAAAGGCTACAGCCTCTAGCGTCAGTCGCTAGTGCACCTCTTGAGGCCAGGAAAGTGAGGTTTACACACTGCATAGCTACCTACCAGCTGGCTACCATTACACTCACCTCCTAAACCTCACTCCCATCCAGGTCACGGCACCACTGTAACCAGTCCTGCTTGACGCGCTCCGCGTGGGATCTGAACTGGGGTCCCTGGCATGGGAGGCAGGCACACTAACAAGGAGGCTAAAGGCTACAGCCTATAGTGTAAGTTGCTAGTGTGCCTCTTGAGGCCAGGGGAGTGAGGTTTACACACTGCATAGCTACCTACCACCTGGCTACTGCTACACTTCAAAACTCTTCTATCCCTGGACTCAATCTAGAGGACAGAGAAATAAAATGTCTTCTGTACGCAGATGGCCTGCTGCTTTTGTCACCTACTGAAGACGGATTATGTGAAAGCCTCTCAATTCTAGAAAATGTCTGTAGTATTTGGGCCTTACCAATAAACAAGTCTAAAGTCAGAATTTTTCAAAAGAAAAATCATCTTAAAGACAACAAATATGTTTTTACACTTGGGGGAACAATTCTTAACCATGTAACCAGTTACAATTATTTAGGTCTGGCAATCTCGGCTTCTGGACAATTTGACAGCTGTAAAGGACCTAACAGACAAGGCTTGTATGGCAATATTATAGTATATGAACATCACTATTTAAATGTAACCTCCAAATTAAATTGTGGTTGAAATTGTTTGAAAGTGTCATCAAGCCCATCCTTCTGTATGGCAGAGAAATCTGGGGCCCCAAATATAAACTCAACTATGAATCCTGGGACAAAAGTCCAGTTGAAATGTTCCACCTTGAATTCTGTACAAATGTATTCTGTAAAAGATTAATGTTTTAAAATGTTACCTGTTCTTTATTTATTTTATGATCCGTTGCAGTCTACAAAACAATCGTCCAATTCAAATACTTAAGTTGTCTGATTTCATTTTCAATACAATCGATAACTATAACAGAAATGCACAATGGCACCAGTTGTGTTTGTATGAAAGGAGCGAGCGTGAGACATGAAAGAAGCCGGAGTTTCAGGGTGAGTGACCATAATCAAGAATTTCAGAGAGCTATGTAATAAAATGTTATGTAGTTTAGTCACACAACCAACATATTTTAGTTAATAATAACTTAATAATACTAATAAAAGTAATAATAATTATTATTATTATTATCATTCTGCATTTGCTACCCTATTGTTTACTAATTTTATTTGTTGTTTGTTGATTTTCAAATATAAAATCTGTTTAAATGATTTCAGTGTTTGTATCAGTACTTTTTGTACATTTTCAGCACATTTTAACAACAACGTAATAATACAGATAAAAGTGATAGCTTTGGACACGATAATCGTGATATGAAATTTTCATACCGTTACATCTATACACTGTGCGTTTATACACAGAGCAGCACACCCAGTGAGTGACCCTTTACAGTGCTTAGTGGACAATCACCAGCTAAATTAGCAGGAAAAACTAAAACAAATTTCAAAACACCAGAAAAAAAACATTCATCATTGGCACAGCAAACTCAAAGAAATTAACGAAAAAACTTATCTCCCAAAATTTAAGACAGAATATAAATTGACATAATATCTTACCAAAATTAAAGACTACCGTCACAAGAATCATGAGAGTGAGCACAGTCTGGCTGTGGAGATGGTTCGAAACAGAACTGTAGAACCAGAGACAACAGACTGTGTTCACACTGCACTCAAGGAGTCATAGAGGATGAACTACATTTCCCCTTCTGTCACTCGCTAGAACTTGTGTCGATGTAGTGACACTAGGGGTCGCTCTTGGGAGCCCCAAACGCCTCTGATCTTAGAGAAAAGGCTAATGAGAATTGGCGAGCAGGCATGCCACTCCTGTGGAAATATGGCTATAAAAGGAGCTGACTCGTAACCACTCATTCAGATTTTTTCTTCTGTGCCGAGTGGTTGTGTATCAGCGAGCTGAATTCCACTGCCGGTCCATTCACCTCTAAATAAGAAGCAAATGCTGTTGGATATACAGCGGCTTTCTCTCCATCAGTGCAGAGTACGCCTCTGGGTGCTTCGACAGTGCTAAAAGATTATATTTCCTCTATTAGAGCATCTTTTTAAAGATACGTCTTTTTAAAGATGACTTTCCGACTTTGTGTAATTCCTGGATGCCGTCGTTATCTCTCTGCCTCTGATGGCGACGGGTGGCACCTCACGTGTCTGAGCCATAATCACAGTGTCTGAGCCCATGAGTACACAGGGTTCCCTCCAGGGGATAAGGCAGTTGTGGTGCACCTATGCCTGCAAATGCTGCCACCTGGCAGGATGGCCCAGCACTCCCCTCCAGGACCTGGAGATTACATCATCTCTGGCGACCAAAGTCAACAGTGTTCTGACCAAAGCTTACAGAGTTCTGAACCCAGCCTTGCACAGACCCGTTCAAGATGCTGACACAGAAATGCTTTAGTATGCGTCCACCATCAAGATTGGTGATCTCGGTTCTACCTCGACACAGTCCCTTCCTACAGTTTGATTTAGAGGGCCGGGCGTATTAGCACAAGATCCTCCCCTTTGGCTTGTCCCTGTTGCCTCGCGTCTTCACGAAAGTCACGGAGGCAGCCCTTTCCCCGTTAAAGTAAGTGGCCGTTCACATCCTCAACTACCTCAATGACTGGCTGATTCTGTCTCACTCTCGAGACCTGTTGTGTGTGCACAAGGACCTGGTGCTCAGGCACCTCAGACGCTTAGAAAAGAGCAAGCTCTCCCCGGTGCAGCGCATCTCTTTTCCCGGCATGGAGTTAGACTCAGTCTCGATGATAGAGTGTCTCACGAGCGAGTGTGCACAGTCGGTGCTGCACTTCCTGAAGTCATTCAGGTGGAGAACAGCGGTTCCACTGAAACACATTCAGAGGCTCCTGGGGCATATGGCATCCTCTGCGGCGGTCACACGACTCGGGTTGATGCATATGAGACCACTTCAGCACTGGCTTCAGACTTGAGTCCCGAGATGGGCATGGTACCAAAGCACACATCGCGTGGCCATCACACCGATCTGCTGCAACATGTTCTGCCCTTGGACAGATCTTGCTTTTCTTGCCTCAAGTTGTTGGCAGTACTGCTCGCCCTGCGGAGGCTTTTGTCGTTGATCCAGGGCAAGCATGTGTTGGTCCGGATGGACAACACAGCGATGGTAGTGGCTTGCGCTCATGTTGCATGTCGCAACTCACCTGGACCCTGGATGTCCTTCCTCCCTAGCCCTGTGTCTGGCTAATTCGGTGGAGGAATTCCTAGCCAGACCAAGTACGTGTGCTAGCATGCCCTGTACTGGAGTAGGTGCTCTACAGGCACCGGTTACCTCCTGTAGCCCACTGTGATGTATTTTCTGCAGTACGGTTCCCCTATCAGTAGACTCAGGTCTTGGGAAGAGCCCTCTCTGCCCCCGGTTGCTGTGTTTGTAGAGCCCCTCCCCTTCTGGCAGAACCTACCTCCACGCCTCTTCCATGTGCGGCTGCTGAGCCCATGTGACGTGCTTGCCACATGTTAACCTCCCCTTCGGGCAGGATGTAGTCTCCATTGTGTCTTTTCCCCCTGAAAGTATAGGAAGGGAATAGAACACCTTCCCCGGTGTGAATAATAGCGTTAGTTGGCCCCAGCCAAATCTAATACTCTGTGAAGAGCAGGCCAGCTGGCACAGCCTGCTCCTATGCTAGTTACATCTATCCCAACCCAGGGATGTGGGGAACTACAGAATGTCTTTTGGGGCATTGGGGGAGGCTATGTGTAGACCGGTGCACCTGCTATTACGCACACTGCTGCTTGCTTGCACCTGCATCAGCAGTCCACTTAACGCAATTCAGCAATTTTGGTGTTTCAAATTAGGACTCCTAGTGTCACTATATCGACACTATGTTGAGTGTGTCTTGGTTTCTGTCGTAACCTCCTTTCCCTGATGGAGGGAATGAGACATTGTGTCCCTCTTGCCACAATGATGTACTACCTGCTGAAATGTCCAGGATCCTGTCTCGGCTCCTCAGCACAAAACCAGAATGAGTGGTTGTGAGCCAGCTCCTTTTATCCCCGTATGTCCGGGGGAGTGGGATGCAGAGTATGTGTTCTCCTGTCATGATCTGAGGGGAGAGAGAGTGACCACTCACTAAAGACTGAAAGTGTCAGTTTAATTTACTGTTACTCATTTTCTCTGTAGTTACCTTTCTTTACATTTTGTGCACTTACTTGTATGCTTATTATTATTGTCATTATTATTATAAGTATTTCATTGTTTAATTTTTTTATGTATGAAATACATGTTTTTGTTTGTTTGCTTGTTTGTTTGTTTGTTTGTTATAATGAATGCTTTGGCAACATTGTACATTGTATACACTAATGCCAATAAAGCTAATGTGAATTTAATTGAGAGAGAGAGAGAGAGAGAGAGAGAGAGAGAGAGAAAGAGAGAAAGAAAGAGAGGGGGGGTTGACTTCATGTGTAAAAGAAGGATTGGCATTATCAGGATGCTTTTTATATATGTATTTATTATAAAATATATCAATGTAAATAAGACACACATTTTAATAAATGTGTTATTTCATATAAATTATTGATATTATGCATAAATGTATAAAGCTTTCCAGTAAGTAATATATAGCCTTAAAGCCAATCAGATGGTTATATAAACTGATTGTGCTGAGTAAACTTTGACATTAGGAAATAATTGACAAAAATTCCAAACACAAACTAATAACTCCATTTAATGCCGAAAAATATATAAGGGTTAACCATTGATTGTGGGTGGAGAGCATCCAGATTTTTTGTGGATTAGTGAATCAAATGAAGCAGCATTATTGGAAATATTTAAATCAACACCAAGGACTGACAGCAGAATTCCCTTATGATTTAATAATATCATTATTACCATAGCAACAGCGTGAAATTTGAGCCTAAATTTATTTACACTTTGGTTTGCTTTGATTAGATTGAAATTTTTTGTATATTTTTGTGTTTTCAATTTTTTCAATTTTTTATTTAAATACATTTGCTGACCCTGAATCATTTCACACATCTCATCAAACCCTCAGATTCCTGACAGTTAAAGTTTTTCATGAACAAGTTAAAAAGGCAATCGAATATTTTTTTTTTTACATTAAATATTATAAATAAATATTGAATTACACATATTAAATTATATGGATATATATATATGTATCCCGGTTGCGTGATATCCCTGTGGCTGAACCTGGTGGAGATGCGGGACACCGACAAAGTACGTTTCTCAATGCCCCCGTCTCCCAGGTCAGCCTATTCGGCGACACCGTCGAGGACTTTGCCCAGCAGTTTTTGGCAGTGAAGAAGCAGAAGGAGGCGATTCAGCACATCATGCCTCAGCACCACTCCAACTCAAGCCAAGCCCCGTCTGCTTGCCGAGGGCTTCCCCCTGTGGCTGCAAGACAATAGGCAGCTTAGCCTCAACCTAGGCCCAGCTCTCAGCCCCCACGTAGAGCACCCCGCAGGAAGCGGACGCCTCCCGTCTCTCGATCTTCTTCGAGGACCTGGAAGGCTCCCAAGCGTTCCTGAGACGGACGACCCAAGGAACGAGATGTAGACAGACCCTTACCCCGGTGGAGGACCGGGCGGAAAATCCTTGGTTTCCTTTTTTCCTTTGCCGCACCAGCACCAGTCTGCGGTACCCACATTGTCAATAAAAGATTAATTTTCTCATTCCTTGGGTCACCTAGCCTGTGCATACACACGCTGTTCTCACGGTGGCCGGCACGAAACACTTACAGTAATGGCACCTTGGACGCGGAACCTTCGCCTCCCCGCCCGTGACTGTATCACGTACAGACCCCCGCCCAGCTGGTTCTGATGAGTCCAGAGGACGTCTCCATAGGACCTCCTCCTCAGTCACCAACCTCAGCACAAATGCCTCGAGACGCAACCTTGCCTCCTGACGCAATACTACCTGCTCCCCCCTGCTGCGAAGCCCCACCAGGTTCGTCATATGCGGTCGTCCCCTTAGTGCCCCTCGAGCGGATCTTGGACATGCGGCTTTAACTCTCCAACCCATCACGCTGGCTGGCCAGGACCATCTGACGCGATTCAGTTCACCAGGCGCCTGCCCCGTTTCAGCGGCATGCGCTTCACTTCAGTTCACAGTGAGAATGCCTACACCCTGTGGGCGGAAATCGCAACCCTTTTAAACAAGGGGATTCCCCTGAGGAAGGACCTTCTTCCTCATGGACAGGGCACACTCTGCCATCCGCACCCAAACCTCTGGAACCTCCACATCTGGCCCTTGGGTGGGATGTGGAAGATCTAAGTGGCCTACCACCAGCTGTCGTAGACATGATCAACCAAGCCAGAGGTCCCTCTACCAGGCAGCTTTATGCCCTAAAGTGGCATCTGTTCGCAAACTGGTGCTCTTCCCGATCAGATGACCCTCAGAGGTTGGCAGTCGGGTCAGTGCTCTCATTCCTGCAGGAGAGGTCGGAGGGGCGGTTGTCCCCCTCCACCTTGAAGGTGTATGTAGCCACTATATTGGCTCACCACGCAGTGGACGGTAAGTCCTTAGAAGCGCCCGGAGGTTGAATCCTCCCAGGTCATGCCTGCTCCCCTCATGAGATCTCTCCATGATCCTTGAGGGTCTTCAGAGAGCCCCCTTCGAGCCGCTAGTGTCAGTTGAACTAAAAGATCTCACCCTGAAGACGGCCCTCCTAATTGTGTTCGCTTCCATTAAGAGGGTTGGGGACCAGCAAGCGTTCTCTGTCACCGACACTTGCCTGGAGTTCAGTCCGGCTGATGCTCATGTCATTCTAATACCCCGACCGGGCTATGTGCCCAAAGTTCCTACGACCCCATTCAGGGACCAGGTAATGAACCTGCAAGCACTGTCCCAGGATGAGGCAGACCCAGCCTTATAGTTGTTGTGTCCGGTGCAGGCTTTGCGCACCTATTTGGACCGCACACGGAGCTTTAGACATTCCGAGCAGCTCTTTATTTGCTTTGGCAGACAGGGAACGCTGTCTCCAAACAGAGGCTTGCCCACTGGGTCATCAGACCCAGGCCATGCCCGCACCCTTGCGGGTTTAAGCACACTCTACGAGGAGTGTGGCATCTTCATGGGCACTAGCCAATGGCACCTCTCTAGCAGACATCTGCAGAGTGGCGGGCTGGGCAACACCCAATATCTTTGCGAGATTCTGTAATCTCCAGGTTGAGTCAGTCTCTTCCCGTGATTTGTCAGGTCAGAGCATATAGAAATATAGGAACAGCTGACCAGGTGTACCACTTGTGCATAGCACCTTTCCTCTCCACTGAGTTGAACACGTGCGCTCTTACTCCCAGGCAAGCCCACAAACTTACGGTCCCTGGATGTCATTCCTCCCTAGCCCTCTGGCTTGCAAATTCAGCAGAGGAATTCCCGACCAGACCCACTAAGGGTACTATTTACTCTGTACTGGAATAGGTGCTACACAGGTGTCAGTTATCAATGTAACCCCCTGTGTCATATTTTACCGCGTCTCCCTTGGGCAGTTCCCTCTGACCCCGGTCACTGTGTTTGTAGAGCTCCTCCCTCACCTAGGCGCAGGACCTACCACTGCTCCACTTCCACGTGAGGCATGTAAGCCCATGTGACATATTTGCCACATGTTGACCTCCCCAGGTTGGGCAGGATTACATTTACATTTATGCATTTGGCAGATGATTTTATCCAAAGCGACTTACAGAGCCCTTATTACAGGGACAATCCCCCCGGAGCAACCTGGAGTTAAGTGCCTTGCTCAAGGACACAATGGTGGTGGCCATGGGGTTCGAACCAGCGACCTTCTGATTAGCAGCCATGTGCTCTAGCCACTATGCCACCACCACCAGGATGGGGTCCTTTCCCTTTGAAATAATAGAAAGAAAACATAGAGAGAGAGAAAAGGCAGAGGATGGCGCGGCCCGCTCCCATGCTTGTTGGGGAAGGTTACATGCAGGCTGACGCGGTCTGCTCCTTTGGCACGCAACAGCTTGCTTACACCTGCATCGGTAGTTCACGTAACATGATTCAGTGTCATGGTGTTATTGGATAGTGACCCCTAGTGTCACTACATCGACACAACGTCAAGTGAGTGACAGAAGAGGAATGTCTAGGTTACTGTTGTACTGTTGGAGGGAACGAGATGTTGTGTCTCTCTTGCCACTGCACCATCCGCTGTTATGGCCGAACCTTATTCTCGGCTCCTCAGTGTAAAACCTGAATGAACAGCTATATTGCGCCCTCCTTTATACCTGTGTGTCCAGGGGAGGGGCATGCAAATTCTGTTTGCCAATTTTTCCTAGTGTCACTACAATTGACACAATGTCTCGTTTCCTCCATCAGGGAATGGGGGTTACAACAGTAACCAAGACATTTTATTTTCATGTACAAAAATTGGACAAATATGTGTTTTTTTTTGTTTGTTTGTTTTTTATATATGCCATAATAATTTAACACAGGTTTTAGAGAAGGCCTTCACCTAACTCAGAGTGCACTTCAGAAGTTCTGGCCAACAACATCATCAGAGCCATGAGAAGTGAAATTCAAAGGGGACATTTGACTTCAAAGCAATGAAATAAACAATGCCATAAAAGGTACATACTTTTCTTTTATTTCACATTATTTTGTATTGCATTTTTATGATGCTAAATAATTGTTAATTTCTGTTTGCAGTGGATCTGGAGAGCGGCATCACTAGTTTGACCATCTTCACACAGATAAAGCATTCATGTATAATAGCACTCCTATTCATGTACTGGGTTTAAAGGGGACCTATAATGCGAAATTCACTTTTACATGGTGTTTGTACATAAAAGTGAGTGTACTCAACCACCCTACAATGTTAAAAGTCCGCCCACTCCTCTTTCTTATATTTCTATTAATCAAAAACCAGTTCACACCCTCTGGACAGCAGTAACTAAAAACTTTCTCAGATCTTGGGCTGCAGAATTCAATTTTCCCCATCACTATGTCTACTGGGTGATACTACACAATTACTCTACCAAATATATATAAAAACCAGCTACTGATTTCTCTAACTGTCGCTAAAAAAGTAATCTTTCAAAACTGGAAATCCAAGAATTCTTGTCACATCACTCACTGGATTAATCTACTCACAGAATAAATCTCAAAAGAAAAAATAACCACTTACAAAACAAGCAATATATCAGCCTTTATGAAACATAGAATATATTTTAACCTCTTTCAAATCAAATCCACCCCAAGACCAAGGCCACGTACATATCCACAGACTCCAGCTATAACATCCAATTCCCAAATAATATAATACATCATACTCAATAAGCACATTCACAGACAAATAATTTCCCCTTCCTTCTCTATTACTCTCTTTATATATCTCTTAGCTTATTATTTGTATTAGCAATGTTGTTGTTTCATTTTGTTTTTCCCTTTTCCCCATTTTTTTTCTCTCTCTTTAAATTGTTAACATCCACACCCAAATATAATGCACACATGCATACATACACTCACCTAAAGGATTATTAGGAACACCATACTAATACTGTGTTTGACCCCCTTTCGCCTTCAGAACTGCCTTAATTCTAAGTGGCATTGATTCAACAAGGTGCTGAAAGCATTCTTTAGAAATGTTGGCCCATATTGATAGGATAGCATCTTGCAGTTGATGGAGATTTGTGGGATGCACATCCAGGGCACGAAGCTCCCGTTCCACCACATCCCAAAGATGCTCTATTGGGTTGGGATCTGGTGACTGTGGGGGCCATTTTAGTACAGTGAACTCATTGTCGTGTTCAAGAAACCAATTTGAAATGATTCGAGCTTTGTGACATGGTGCATTATCCTGCTGGAAGTAGCCATCAGAGGATGGGTACATGGTGGCCATAAAGGGATGGACATGGTCAGAAACAATGCTCAGGTAGGCCGTGGCATTTAAACGATGCCCAATTGGCACTAAGGGGCCTAGAGTGTGCCAAGAAAACATCCCCCACACCATTACACCACCACCACCAGCCTGCACAGTGGTAACAAGGCATGATGGATCCATGTTCTCATTCTATTTACGCCAAATTCTGACTCTACCATCTGAATGTCTCAACAGAAATCGAGACTCATCAGACCAGGCAACATTTTTCCAGTCTTCAACTGTCCAATTTTGGTGAGCTCTTGCAAATTGTAGGCTCTTTTTCCAATTTGTAGTGGAGATGAGTGGTACCCGGTGGGGTCTTCTGCTGTTGTAGCCCATCCGCCCATCCTGCTTCACAAATGCTTTGCTGCATGCCTCGGTTGTAACGAGTGGTTATTTCAGTCAAAGTTGCTCTTCTATCAGCTTGAATCAGTCGGCCCATTCTCCTCTGACCTCTAGCATCAACAAGGCATTTTCTCCCACAGGACTGCCGCATACTGGATGTTTTTCCCTTTTCACACCATTCTTTGTAAACTCTAGAATTGGTTGTGCGTGAAAATCCCAGTAACTGAGCAGATTGTTAAATACTCAGACCAGCCCATCTGGCATTCAGTTTGGAGTTCAGGAGATGGTCTTGACCAGGACCACACCCCTAAATGCATTGAAGCAACTGCCATGTGATTGGTTGATTAGATAATTGCATTAATGAGAAATTGAACAGGTGTTCCTAATAATCCTTTAGGTGAGTGTACATACATATGTAATATTTTGTTTTTTTGTTATTTTATTTTTCATCTTTTCCCTAATGATTGTCTGGTTTGAAACATGTTATTGTAAGATATACCCGTCTTTCCACTACATATACCTCATCTGTTTGATTTAAATAAAAATAAAATTGTCCTACAAAGAGCGGGGTGGAAGACGGCCAAAAAAAAAAAAAAACTGTGTATCAAAATGAATGGTTTTCATTTCTGCTCTAAAGTGACATCACGTTAGAGCAGGCCTCGCCTACGACTGGTGACGGATTCCACCCCATTATCATAGATCCTCCCCTGAGTGATCTACACACAGTCAGACATTTTTTTTCCACACTGGAGCAGCTACAGTGAGAAGAATAATGTGTCAGCTTCATAAGCATCAAAAATTAGTGTATGTTTGTGCAAATCATTTTACACCGGACTGCTTTGTGAATGAGGGTGCTCATTCACAAATAGGTGCTGACCAGCCTGCAGCTCTACAAATGTCTGCTAGGGAGGTGCCCCTAGCCAGTGCCCATGAGGATGCCACACTCCTAGTAGAGTGAGCTCGAACCCGCAGAGGGGGTGGCACGGCCTGGGTGTGATAGGCCAACAGAATGGCGTCCACCACCCAGTGGGACAACCTTTGTTTGGAGACAGCGTTCCCATTCTGCTGTCCTCCAAAGCAGACAAAGAGCTGCTCAGAGCTCTGGGTGCGTTCCAGGTAGGCACGCAAGGCACGTACCGGACACAGCAGTGAGGGGGCTGGGTCTGCCTCCTCCAGGGGCAGCGCTTGCAGGTTCACTACCTGATCTCTGAAGGGCGTGGTAGGAACCTTGGGCACATAGCCCGGTCAAGGTCTTAGGATCACATGAGTGTCTGCCGGACCGAACTCCAGGCAAGTTTCGTTAGTAGAGAACGCTTGCAGGTCCCCGACCCTCTTGATGGAGGTGAGCGCGATCAGCAGGGCCGTCTTTAGAGAGAGTGCCCTGAGTCCAGCTGATTCTAGCGGCTCGAAAGGGGATCTCTGAAGACCGGCGAGGACCACCGAGAGATCCCAGGAGGGGAACAGGTTTAGCTGGGAGGGATTTAACCTCCAGGCACCTCTTAGGAACCTGACCATTAAGTCGTGCTTGCCCAGAGACTTGCCGTCTACTGGGTCATGGTGAGCTGCAATGGCGGCAACATACATCGTCAAGGTGGAAGGGGACAGACTCCCCTCCAACCTCTCCTGTAGGAACAGGAGCACCGACCTAACTGTGCACCTCTGTGGGTCTTCTGCACGGGAAGAACACCAATTCATTAACAGATGCCATTTCAGGGCGTAGAGTTGCCTGGTAGAAGGGGCTCTGACTTGGTTGATCGTGGCTACGATCATGGGTGGTAGACCAGCTAGATCTTTCACGTCCCATCCAGGGGCCAGACGTGGAGGTTCCAAAGGTCTGGGTGCGGATGCCAGATCGTGCCCCGTCCCTGAGAAAGAAGGTCCTTCCTCAGGGGAATTCGCCAGGGCTGTCGCGAGGAGTACGAGGTCCGAGAACCAGGCCCGGGTGGGCCAGTAAGGAGCCACGAGAGTGACTTGCTCCTCATCCTCCCTGAACTTGCACAGCACCTGTGCAAGAAGGCTCACTGGGGGGAAAGCATACTTGCGCAGCCCCACCGGCCAGCTGTGTGCCAGTGCATCTGCCCCGAGGGGAGCCTCTGACCAGGCGTACCAGAGTGGGCATTGGGAGGTTGCCGAACCGTTCCCAAATCAGCTGAACCGAGTGGGGGTGAAGCCTCCACTCTCCGCCAGGCAAGCGTTGTCATGACAGCGCGTCAGCTATCACATTGAGGTTGCCGGGGATGTGAATGGCGCGCAGCGACTTGAGGCGCCGGGCGAGTTGTGACATGTGGCGGGAGTGTACGCCGCCTTGGCGATTTATGTACGTAATTGCAGTGGTGCTGTCTGACCTGACCAGGATATGTTTGTCTCGAACTAACGGGAGAAACTTCCGCAGGGCCAAAAGGACGGTCAACAACTCAAAACAGTTGATGTACCAACCCAGCTGGGCCCCTTTCCAACGGCCTGCGGCTGCATGCCCGTTGCAAACGGCGCCCCCTACCCGATCTGGAGGCGTCGGTCGTTACCAAGACGCGTCGGGACACCTGCTGTAGGGGTACTCCTGCCCGTAAGAAACAGAGGTCTGTCCAGGGTTTGAATGTTTTGCAGCAGGCGGGAGTGATTGTCACCCGATGTGTGCCGTGGCGCCATGCTCGTCTCGGGACTCGGGTCTGAAGCCAGTGTTGGAGCGGTCTCATATGCATCAACCCCAGCAGCGCGACCGCCGCGGAGGACGCCATATGCCCCAGGAGCCTCTGGAAAAGTTTTAAGGGGACTGCTGCGCCCGGTCTGAAGGCGGCGAGGCACTTCAACACTGACTGGGCATGCTCGTTGGTGAGACGTGCTGACATTGAGACCAAGTCTAACTCCATACCGAGAAAAGAGATGCTCTGGACTGGAGTTAGCTTGCTCTTTTCCCAGTTGACTTGAAGCCCCAAACGGCGGAGGTGCCTGAGCCCCTGGTCTCTGTGGGCACATAGTAACTCTCACGAGTGGGCCAGAATAAGCCAGTCGTCGAGGTAATTGAGTGTGCGGATACCGGCTTCTCGGAGCGGGGCAAGGGTTGCCTCTGCGACTTTCGTGAAGACGTGAGGGGACAGAGACAGGCCGAAGGGGAGGACTTTGTACTGATACGCCTGGCCATCGAACGCAAATCGCAGGAAGGGGTGGTGTCGAGGCAGAATGGAGACGTGGAAGTACGTGTCCTTCAGGTCTACCGGTGTGAACCAATCTAGATGACGGACGCAGATTAAGATGTGTCTCTGCATGAGCATTTTGAACGAGAGTTTGTGCAATGCTTGGTTGAGAACTCGCAGGTCCAAGATTGGTCGTAAGCCGCCGCCTTTCTTGGGTACGATGAAGTAAGGGCTGTAGAAACCCTTCTTCATCTCGGTTGGAGGGACAGGCTCTATCGCATCTTTGGCCAAAAGAGTAGCAAATTCCGCGTGCAGGGACTGGGCATGTTCGCCGTGTACTGCGGAAAAGCGGACGCCTATGAAGGGGGGCGGGGGCCTGGCAAACTGAATTGTGTAACCGAATCGGATGGTCCGGGCCAGTCAGCGAGACGGGTTGGGAAGTGAAAGCCACGCGTCCAACCTCTGCGTTAGGGGCACCAAAGGGACGATTAATTTTGACATACCTGGTGGGGCTTCGCAGCGGGGCGGAGCAGGTAGGGCAGTGTTGGGCGGCGACAGGGCGACCCATGGCTGGGGTGCTGAGAAAAGACTGAAAGCACTTACCTTGCTCCACACACCCAGCAAGGGGCGGGTTAGCGACTGAGGAGGAGGTCCAGGGTAGGCGTCCTCTAGACTCGTCGGAACCGGCCGGCCGGGGGACAGTCATGGGGCTGGAAACAGGTGGTCCATGTCCAGGAAGCTGGGACTGTTGAGATCTGGTGGCAGAGTGCCGTGAGAATGGCATTTGCGGGCCAGGTGATGCAGAGACATAGGAAATAGCTCTTTCATTGAGAATGTGGGTACCGCAACCGCAAGGGGGGTGGCAAATGAAAATTGTTTAAGAACAAAAGATTCTCCTCACGGCCCTCCACCGGGGGATGGAGCGGTCTTACCACCTCCGGAGCTAACGTCTGTGTCGCCGGGTCGTCCGTCTCAGGAGCGCCTGGGAGCCTTAGGGTCCTCGAGGGGGTCCGAGAGATGCTGGGGCTGAGAGCTGGGCCCGGGTTGAGGCGGAGCAGATTTCTTGGCCGCAGGGGGACGCCCTCAGCGAGCA
Source organism: Moxostoma hubbsi (assembly GCA_032164185.1). Lineage (NCBI taxonomy): Eukaryota > Metazoa > Chordata > Actinopteri > Cypriniformes > Catostomidae > Moxostoma > Moxostoma hubbsi. The sequence continues at coordinate 16,318,549 of JAVLUX010000034.1, forward strand.
GACAGGGCAGTGGCCGTGGCGGCAGGTTTGTGGCGAGGTAGGATGTGAGAGATGGCCTCCGTCTTCTTTTTCACCATAGAGAACTGCTGGGCGAAGTCCTCGACGGTGTCGCCAAAGAGCCCAAGCTGGGAGACAGGGGCGTCGAGGAAGCGAACTTTGTCGGCCTCACGCATCTTGACCAGGTTGAGCCAGAGATGACGTTCCTGGACCACAAGGGTGGCCATCACCTGCCCGAGTGCCTGCGCGGTGACCTTCGTGGCTCTGAGGGCGAGGTCGGTCGCTGAGCGCAGTTCCTGCAGCACATCAGGGTCAGGGCTACCCTCGTGCAAATCCCTGAGCGCCTTGGCCTGGTGGACTTGCAGGATAGCCATGGCATGCAAGTCGGAGGCGGCTTGTCCAGCGGCGCTGTAGGCTTTGGAGTTTAACGAGGATGTCAACCTACAGGCCTTGGAAGGGGGTATAGGGTGCCCACGCCAGGTGGTAGGGTTACCGGGACAAAGATGGAGCGCAACCGCCCTATCCACCTGGGGAATCGCTGTATACCTGTGGACTGCCCCGCCATCGAGGGTAGCGAGAGCGGACGAGCAGGGCTTTTGACGAATGGAGAGCGGGGCTCTCCATGAAGACGTCAGCTCGTCATGAACCTCCGGGAAAAACTCTTTTAACTCTGCGCTGTTGAAGCGCCCAGGGGCATGCCGTGCAGAGAAGAGAAAAGCTACTGAAGTGCACTGTAGATCCAATAGGAAAGCAGAGTGTCAGAGGATAGAAGCAGGATCAGTTGTGTCATTCGCAGCTGGCTGCACACACGACCATCGGCTCTGAAGAAAATTACTGAATGAACGAGCGTATTTCCCTCGCCTTTATATCCGTATCCGGGGGCGGGGTATGCAAATACTGTTCGCCAACTCTCATTGGCCTTTTTTCATAGATCAGAGGCATATTTCGGTGCTCAAGAGAGACCCCTAGTATCGCTTCTTCGACACGACGTCGAAGTGAGCGACAGACGGGGAACCTTTAGTAACATTAACAAATAATATTACAGTATGTAATGCAGCGCAGCCCATAACCTGCTGTTCTGAAGAATTCTGAAGCACGGTTGCCTGCTTCCAGTTATATTTTTAAAACTATCTTGTGCAGAATAAATTTAAATTCTTATTTTCATGATCATCAGCTTTCAGCGGAGAGGTAAATCCCGCTGAGTCTCTCGCGAGAAGTGAATCATGTTCTCTCACACAATTGGCTGTGTGCTGCAAACGTTACTCATTCGTGTGCATGAGTGAGTAATCTAATCTTAAATTCAAAATTCAGAGAAAGTTGATGAGCTGCATCATGGTACCAATTAAGCCTGATTGGATTGGATTGAATTATTTGTCAACCTGAAACCATGAATTGTTCAGTGACCTTCATGATACAAGCATCGGGACTATTAAATATTTCACATACATGGATCAGCACATCCATCCACAACCTGATCTTTCATATGGTGCACAGACCCCTCAGGGCTCAGAGTCAGCATCAAACTGATGACATGGAGATGGCTAAAGTGAAGGGAAGTTTTGTTTGATTTGTTGTATCCAAAAGACCTCACTCATTTTGTCAGACCAGTGGCAAAAAAAAATATTATGTATCTGCATCCCCAGTGCTAAAATTGTTTAACAGCTTTTCATAGGACAATTGTTTTTATTTATTCTGACTTTTATTGTTTTTTACTTGTTAATTAATCTAATTTATGGTTATAATGTTAACTTATCGTTCATGATAAATGATTTCATGTTTATGATTTTTTATATAAATAATATTACTACTAATTAACTTTTAGCTTATTGTTACAAACCTGTGGATTTTTTAAGTCATTTCACTGAATTGGGTTAACTATTGCTTGTGTTGTTGTAAATACAAACTATTAAAAATGCTTTACTTAATAATACTTAAATGTTTTTTATATGGTTATTTCACTTTCTTATTGATATAGTATACAAACTATTCAATTTGCACATCCATTAAACATTCTACTTGTAATAAACCAAATAATTAATTTAAAAACTAAACAAAATTTTACAGTTGCATTTTGGGAACCCCTAAATGGTTCTATAAAGAACCTTTCCACCTGGCTCAAAGAATCCTTAAAAAGGTTCCAAAAATTAAGCAAGTGATAGAACATTTAAGGGTTCGATATGGAACCTTTTCTTCAAAGAGTGCAGAAATTAGTAAACACTGTGGCCCTGTAGCACTATCAGAACATGCTCTGTGTGCTTCAGCGTACCGACCAACCAGACTCAGAGTTTGGGGTAGGATATGTTTGCTTGACCCATGGAAGATTGGGTAAGTGTTCGGGGAATCAATTTGAAAAAAGTAATTATTTTCTGCTAAGAAATCACACACTTGAATGTAGAAATGTAAAATCCAAGGCTGGTCAACAAACAAGCTAGTTGCAATAATCAAGCTTTTAGAAATGTTATCACCTAAAGGGCACAGACCCTAAACATTTTTGAATAATGGTAAAGGAAAGAAAGATTTTTCACTGCAGCATGATATCACTGACTGGAAAGTCAGACCATCGTTGGAGGCATATCCAAGGCTATTTACACACTAGAAGATGAGGACTGTGTGATTGAAAGAAACTAGTTGAGAGATCTTGGTTGAAAGAAAAAATATCAATTTTTTTCAAGGTTGTGATGAATAATAATCCATGTTGATGCCAGTTTTACTATTATTTGAGTGAGAAAATGAAAGAAAAATGTTACCCTATGTTACACCTACAGGGTACATATCTAAATCAACAAAGGAAGCATCTCAGTGTATCAAAGCACAGCAGCCATCACATGCCACTTATGTCTCTATGGACTACATTTAGTTTGCTCTCTATCATGGAAACAACAGTTATAGCTGCCCATGCAAGCTGAAATTTGATTTGATAGGGAAAATTTCTTAGAAAGTGGATCTTGGCTTATTTCTTGAATCAAAATTTGTCCAAAGTACAAAGTGCTACTCTCAATGTGATTGCTTGGTTCACAAAAGTCCTCAGTTAAAGTTTGAAAATATATATATCACAGTGTTCCCATCAAGTTATACAAACTGAGTATGGTAAGACTTGTTATAATGGTAACATGAGTTGAGTAAGGGAGACATTTCAACAATGTTTTTCAGAACCATAAGGGATTTCAAGCTTGCTTTACAAGCTAATGAGTTTAAAAGGCTTAATTAGTGAAACCTGACAGGCAGGGCAGGTATCATTTGTCAAAATGACAAAAATTAGACTTTTTGAGGTTAGATATCTCAAACTTTATTTTTAAAATGTCACCTGATGTCTAGACAAGGCATTATATTTTAGCAAATTGTTTGCTTTGAATGACAAAAAGTAATACGATACAGAAGACAAAGTCTTCTGTGTCTGGGTCTTTCCTTAAAAACATTCATTAGAAGTGTCAGGACTTTTCCCAATGAGCCGGCAGGCCGCTAGCAGGCCCATGCACATTATGATTGCTGTACATATATATATACACTCACCTAAAGGATTATTAGGAACACCATACTAATACTGTGTTTGACCCCCTTTCGCCTTCAGAACTGCCTTAATTCTACGTGGCATTGATTCAACAAGGTGCTGAAAGCATTCTTTAGAAATGTTGGCCCATATTGATAGGATAGCATCTTGCAGTTGATGGAGATTTGTGGGATGCACATCCAGGGCACGAAGCTCCCGTTCCACCACATCCCAAAGATGCTCTATTGGGTTGAGATCTGGTGACTGTGGGGGCCATTTTAGTACAGTGAACTCATTGTCATGTTCAAGAAACCAATTTGAAATGATTCGAGCTTTGTGACATGGTGCATTATCCTGCTGGATGTAGCCATCAGAGGATGGGTACATGGTGGCCATAAAGGGATGGACATGGTCAGAAACAATGCTCAGGTAGGCCATGGCATTAAACGATGCCCAATTGGCACTAAGGGGCCTAAAGTGTGCCAAGAAAACATCCCCCACACCATTACACCACCACCACCAGCCTGCACAGTGGTAACAAGGCATGATGGATCCATGTTCTCATTCTGTTTACGCCAAATTCTGACTCTACCATCTGAATGTCTCAACAGAAATCGAGACTCATCAGACCTGGCAACATTTTTCCAGTCTTCAACTGTCCAATTTTGGTGAGCTCTTGCAAATTGTAGCCTCTTTTTCCTATTTGTAGTGGAGATGAGTGGTACCCGGTGGGGTCTTCTGCTGTTGTAGCCCATCCGCCTCAAGGTTGTGCGTGTTGTGGCTTCACAAATGCTTTGCTGCATACCTCGGTTGTAACGAGTGGTTATTTCAGTCAAAGTTGCTCTTCTATCAGCTTGAATCAGTCGGCCCATTCTCCTCTGACCTCTAGCATCAACAAGGCATTTTCGCCCACAGGACTGCCGCATACTGGATGTTTTTCCCTTTTCACACCATTCTTTGTAAACCCTAGAAATGGTTGTGCGTGAAAGTCCCAGTAACTGAGCAGATTGTGAAATACTCAGACCGGCCCGTCTGGCACCAACAACCATGCCATGCTCAAAATTGCTTAAATCACCTTTCTTTCCCATTCTGACATTCAGTTTGGAGTTCAGGAGATTGTCTTGACCAGGACCACACCCCTAAATGCATTGAAGCAACTGCCATGTGATTGGTTGATTAGATAATTGCATTAATGAGAAATTGAACAGGTGTTCCTAATAATCCTTTAGGTGAGTGTATATGTATATAATTTTGAAAATTATGACTACCTCCTTGATGCTTAATTCTTGAATGTTTCACATGCCCATCTTTGTCATCGATACAGAGTATCAAGAAAGTGGGTATTCACACTGAACGCACCCTTGCACAACAGAAAAGCCAGATGCAGGCAATAAATAGATAAAAACAGAATGCAGGTTTATTGAGGCACATTTTTTACTAATTAAGATCTTTTTAACCTTTCACAATGTCTCAAAAACTTTGAGACATTGGCTTGCCTACAAGTTCATAAGTTCCTTAGTCTGGCATTGCCTGAGTGGCATTTGAAAGGAGGTATGCACTTTAGTTCCTTAAAAAGACTTGATCAACCGGATCACAAATAATGATCTCCATGAGGGACTATTTACAACTTAAAGGTAAAACAGATAGTTCGCCATGGCATTAGTTGTGTGTGATCTAATTATATATTGGATTTGAAATTGCAAGGGCCTCTAAAGTAACAATTATGTGTCATATAATGGGAAATACTTTAAACATGCAATGCAATTTTTTGGGTGTTTATTAAAATTTTATGTTCTCTCCAAAATTGTGTGGATTTTTTTTTTATTTTATTTTTTTTTGTGGAAAGTAACTTCTTTGGGCACCACTTTGTCCATTGGGCATTTTAATGGATTTGTACTGTGCCCACATTTTTGCATTTTTTTTTCCCCCAAACCTGTTTGGCCCAAAGGCCATTGGCAGTTGGACCCGAGAAAGCCCCGAGGAGGCACGATGAAGCCCCGGAAGTGACAGTGGGAACGCAACTGGCTTTGTCACGCACCAGCACGCCCTCATTTTACTTGATTGTGGAAATGCGGCTAGTGTGTCATCGCGCATGGATCAATTTGTTCTATTTGTGCACAAAATAGCCTATTAACCCAATATATAAATCATTATACAACAGTTAGTCATAGTCCTCGAATCTGATTGAACGAGTGGTATTTTTAAGAGTGGGACACTTTACTGTTTGTATCACTCAGCTGGTGTTCATGGTTGACATTCATCATGTTAACAAACTGCATAGTCAGTCAGTGCATGAGTTTCTTTGAAGTCATCCAGAATTCTCTCTTGCTAGGATTAGACTGTGGTAAATTTTGATGAAATAATCTCATCAATTTATTCTTAAAACCTACAATCTGTGCTCGTATAATATTTCAACATATTTGTGATATTATTTTCAATGGCTATGAGAATAGTATTACTCTAAAATTAACAGATGCATCATATCAACTCAGCATGCCCAAGTGATTAGACGTACACCTTAATTCTTTCAATATTCCTAAAATGAATCCCAAATTGCAAATGCTTACACAGGAAGTAAGTAGTGTAAAAAAAAGTACACGTTTTATTAATAAATTCCAAGACGATAAAAAATATATATATTTTATCCAAAAGGGAAGTAGGGCAAACAAAGGCAACGAGTAATCCACAGAGCAAAAATATATATACAGTGTATATCCACGGAAATAATCCAACAGAGAAATCTATGGGGAAATAAATAATACATAGAGGGAATTTGCATAGAAAAATGGAAATGGTCCGGCCACTGCAGTGGCTCGGCTCAGCAACGTGGCCGGGAGGACACGACGTCTCGTTCCCTCCGTCAGGGAACGGAGGTTACATACGTGATCCACTTTAAATCACGCCATGCGCTGAGCCGTGTACGTGTACTGCTGACACAGGAGCGGGCAAGTATTTCACGTGCACAAGCGACCAACTGTGTTTCAGACTGCACGTACCCTTCCCCAATGCCCCAAAAAAGTCATTGGAATCCTTCTGGTTACCCTAGAGGGGAACAAGGCGATGCTTGCCATCCTGGGAATGGGCCAAGCCTGGCTGGGCCTCTTTTCTCTCTATGTTTCTCGGCATAGAGCAAGAGCAGCCAGGGCCCTTACCGCATCGTGGGAAGGGGGTCTTACCCAGTTTCATATTCTTTCAGAGGGAAAAGACCCTGCGGAGGCCACACCTGCCCGAAAAGGGGAGGTAACGTGGCGAAATACATCACATGGCCTCTTCGGTCACATGTGGGAAAGAATGGCGCGGTGGTAGATCCAGCCTCGAGGAGGGGGGAGTTGCTACGACATGGCGACCGGAGGGCAGCGAAAACCTGCCTAAGGGAGACGCGGGTCAGCTCGTAAGGTGACCGTACCGTGGAAATACACACAGGAGGAGTCCACGTAGGAGGCCTGACTTGTGGAGCACCTGTTCCAGTACAGGGTAGCCTAGGGTACCCGTAGTGGACTGGGTCGGCAAGTTCCTCCGCTGAACTGCGGACCCAAAAGGGCTAGGGAGGAATCGACCAGGGACCCGGGTGGGTGGGATCTCCAGGGAAAGAAGGCGCACTGTTTTACCTCGGCCGAGGGAAAGAGCGCTGGACGCAAGCGATTTACCCGGTCAGACCGTCAGCGTGTACCGAGTTCTACCGGCTTGGACCTGAGAAAATATGGGACAAGACTGACTCAACCCATGTTAGGTGTTGCCCAACCCACTGCTCTACAAATGTCTGCTAGGTAGGTGCCCGTAGCCAGTGCCCGCGAGGATCCAATACTCCTTGGTACACACTGGGTGTGATAGGCCAGTAAGGTGGCATCCACCACCCAGTAGGGAAGCCTCTGTTTGGAGACAGCGTTCCCTTTAGTGCGGTCCAAATAGGCACGTACTGGACACAGCAATGAAGGGGCAGGGTCTGCCTCCTCCCAGGGCAGCGCTTGCAGGTTCACTACCTGGTCTCTGAAGAGAGTGGTAGGGACCTTGGGCATGTAGCCCGGTCTTGGTCTTAGGATCACATGTGTGTCTGCCGGACCAAACTCCAGGCAAGTTTCGCTAACAGAGAATGCTTGGAGGTTCCCGACCCTCTTGATGGAAGCGAGCGTGATCAGCAGGGCAATCTTTTAGAGAGAGGGCCCTGAGCCAACTGAATCTAGCGGCTCAAAGGGGGATCTCTGAAGACCGGCGAGGACCACCGAGAGATCCCAGGAGGGGAACAGGTTTGGCCGGGAGGGATTTAACCTCCGGGCGACTCTTAGGAACCTGATATTTAAGTCATGCTTACCCAGAGACTTGCCGTCTACTGGGTCGTGGTGAGCTGCGATAGCGGCAACATACACCTTCAAGGTGGAAGGGGACAGCCTCCCTTCAAACTTCTCCTGTAGGAACAAGATCACTGACCTAACTGCGCACCTCTGTGGGTCTTCAGCCCGGGAAGAACACCAATTTTCTAACACACGTCATTTCAGGGCGTAAAGTTGCCTGGTAGAGGGGGCTCTGGCTTGGTTGATCGTGGCTACGACCGTGGGTGGTAGACCAGCTAGATCTTCCACGTCCCATCCAGGGGCCAGATGTGGAGGTTCCAAAGGTCTGGGTGCGGCTGCCAGAGCGTGCCCCGTCCCTGAGACAGAAGGTCTTTCCTCAGGGGAATTCACATGGAGGAGCACGAGGTCCGAGGACCAGGTCCGGGTAAGCCAATAAGGAGCCACAAGGGAGACTTGTTCCTCATCCTCCCTGAACTTGCACAGCACCTGTGCAAGAAGGTTCACTGGGGGAAATGTGCAGCCCCACAGGTCAGCTGTGTGCCAGTGCGTCTGCCCAGAGGGGAGCCTCTGTTTGGGCATACCAGAGCGGGCAGTGGGAGGTCTCATGGGAGGCAAACAGGTCTACCTGGGCCTTGCCGAACCATTCCCAAATCAGCTGGACCGGCTGGGGGTGAAGCCTCAACTCTCCGCGGGGCAAGCGTTGTCATGACAGCGCGTCCACTATCACATTGAGGTTGCCGGGGATGTGAGTGGTGCGCAGCGACTTGAGTCACTGCTGGCTCCAAAGGAGGAGACGACAGGCGAGTCGTGACATGTGGTGGGAGCATACACTGCCTTGGCGATTTATGTACACCACCGCAGTGGTGCTGTATGACCTGATCAGGATATGTTTGTCTCAAACTAACAGGAGAAACTTCCGCAGGGCAAAGAAAACAGTCAACAACTCCAGGCAGTTGATGTCCCAGTGCATTGAGGCCCTTTCCAACAGCCTGTTACTGCATGCCCATTGCACATGGCGCCCCAACCCAATCTGGAGGCTTCGGTCGTGACCAAGACACGTCGGGACACCTGCTGCAAGGGTACTCCTGCCCATAGAAAACAGAGGTCTGTCCAGGGATTGAGTGTTTGGAGGCAGGCGGGGGTGATCATCACACGGTACATGCCGCAGCGCCATGCTCATTTCAGGACTCAAGTCTGAAGCCAATGCTGAAGCGGACTCATATGCATCAACCCCAGTGGCGCGTCCGCCACGGAGGATGCCATATGCCCCAGGAGCCTCTGGGAAAGTTTTAAGGGGACCATTGTGCCCGACCTGAAGGCGGCGAGGCACTTCAACACTGACTGTGCACGCTCGTTGGTGAGACGTACTGACATTGAGACTGACTCAAACTCCATGCTGAGAAAAGAGATGCTCTGAACTGGAGTAAGCTTGCTCTTTTCCCAGTTGACTTGAAGCCCCAAACGGCTGAGGTGCCTGAGCACCTGGTCTCTGTGAGTGCATAGTATCTCTTGTGAGTGGGCCAGAATGTGCCAGTCGTCGAGGTAATTGAGTATGCGGATGCCGGCTTCTCAGAGCGGGGCAAGAGCTGCCTCTGCAACTTTCGTGAAGACGCGATGGGACAGAGACATGCCGAAGGGGAGGACTTGTACTGATACGCCTGGCCATCGAACGCGAACCGCAGAAAGGGGTGGTGTCGAGGCAAAATTGAGACGTGGAAGTACGCGTCCTTCAGGTCTACCGCTGTGGACCAATCTAGATGTTGAACGCAGATTAAAATGTGTTTCTGCGTGAGCATTTTGAACGGGACTTTGTGCAATGCTTGGTTGAGAACTCGCAAGTCCAAGATCAGTCGTAAGCCGCCGCCTTTCTTGTGTATGATGAAGTAAGGGCTGTAGAGACCCTTCTTCATCTCGGTTGGAGGGACAGGATCTATCGCGTCTTTGAGTAAGACAGTAGCGATTTCCACGCGCAGGGACTTGGCATGTTCGCCGTGTACTGTGGAGAAGCGGACACCCGTGAAGGGGGGCGGAAGCCTGGCAAACTGAATTGCGTAACCGAGTCGGATGGTCCAGGCCAGCCAGCGAGACGGGTTGGAAAGTGAGAGCCACGCATCCAAACTCCGCGCTAGGGGCACCAAGGGGACGATTATTTTTGACATACCCGGCGGGGCGGAGCAGGTAAGGCGGCGTCGGGAGGTGGTGACGCGTCCCGAGGCTCTGGTGCTGAGAAAAGACTCAAAGAACTTACCTTGCTCCGCACACAACGGGCAGGGGGCAGGTTAGCGACTGAGGAGGAGGTCCAGGGTAGGCGTCTGTAAAACATATCATTTCATGGGCAAGGAAGAGGCGAGAAACCGGCTTAACATATAACTTAAAGGTTTAATGGAGAACTCAAAAGACAAACACATAAGATAACAGACGTCCGTAATTGAGCTCTCTCTCTCGATCGTCGTCTGCGAGTGGCCTTTATCCCTCTTGACGGCGTAATTAGCCTGATACGGGACCGGGCGTGCGCAATCACGCGCCGGTCCCGCCCTCCACCGTGCCACATTCCTCCCCCGTTCTTTCAGGCTGGGGACCCCCGGCCTGACGTACATCCCCCGGGGGGGGGGGGCGCCTCCCACGCAGTCTGCCGGCAGGTCATCCCCATTAACCTGGACGAGGGAGGGGGCAAGGGGAGGGAAACAAAAAAACAACAATTAAAAATGGGGGGGAGGGTTCCTGCACTGGGCGGTACCTCCCCTCCCACAAACAACATAATTTAAAAAAAGGGGCAACAATTAAAAATGGGGGGGGGGAGGTTCCTGCACTGGGTGGTACCTCACCACCCACGAACACCATAATTTAAAAAAAAAGGAGGGAAAAGGCCAACGCAGAGCGGTATCGAGAGAGAGAGGAGAGAGAGATTAAAGGAAAGAAAGAAAAAAAACGTACTCGCCGGTTCTTTGATACGCCGTAGCTCGTTCCTCAGCCACTTCTCCACCCTCTACAGGACAACAGCCGCGCCTCTCCGGGCAGATCGGAGGCAGTCCTCAGCCCCTGGCGGACGGAACGCCCCGCCGCGTTCCCGGGGTGTCGAAGGGGCCTCCCCCCGCCCCTGGCAGCGGTTCTCCCGCTCCAGGCGGTCGGCGACGAGCCCCTCCCCGCACGCGGTCGGCAGTCTCCAACCCCGCCGCGTTCCAGCGGCCAGTAGGGAACTCCCCCGCCCCTGGCAGCGGCCCTAACCGCTCCAGGCGGTCGGCCAGGAGCCTCTCCTCCCCTCGCGGTCGGCGGCCGTTCCTCCGCGTCCAGGCGGCTGGGCTCCTCTGTCCCCCGGCAGATGGCCGTGGCTGCTCCATTGAGAAGTGGCGAGAACTCCGCTACGGCGTATCCCTCTTCCTTCCCGGGTTTTCGGCACCAATGTAAAACAGATCATTTCATGGGCAAGGAAGAGGCGAGAAACCAGCTTAACATATAACTTAAAGGTTTAATGGAGAACTCAAAAGACAAACACATAAGATAACGGACGTCCGTAATTGAGCTCTCTCTCTCGATCGTCGTCTGCGAGTGGCCTTTATCCCTCTTGACGGCGTAATTAGCCTGATACGGGACCGGGCGTGCGCAATCACGCGCCGGTCCCGCCCTCCACCGTGCCACAGCGTCCTCTAGACTCATCGAAACCGACCGGCCAGGGAACAGTTGTGGGGGCTGGAGGCGGGTGGTCCGCGTCCAGGATGCCGGGACTGTTGAGATCTGGCGGCAGAGTGCCGTGAGAATGGCATTTGCGGGCCAGGTGACCCAGAGACAAAAGGAAATAGCTCTGTTACTGAGAATGTGAAAACTAAATCAACAAAAAATTCTCCTCCCGGCCCTCCACCGGGGGACGGAGCGGTCTAACCATCTCCAGAGCTAACGTCTTGGTCCCTGGGTCGAGCGTTTCCAGAGTGCCTGGGAGCCTTACGGGTCCTCGAGAGTGGACTTAACGCTGGGGCTGAGAGCTGGGCCCGGGTTGAGGCGGAGCACGGTGTTTCATAAACCAGGAAGGAGGAGGGATACACCGTAGTAGAGTTCTAGCCACTACCATCCACCCCAATGGACAGCTGCTACACGGGGAGGCTTGGCTGTCATCCGTTGGAGGGTGGAGGATTAGCCAGGGACCAAGCTACGGCGTATCCCTCCTCCTTCCCGGGTTTCGGCACCAGAGTAACGCAGTTCAATGGAAAGGATGAGGCAAGAACTGGCTTGACGATATAAATAATATTTTAATGAAAAACTTAAACAAAAGATACAAACACACACATGATGGACATGTCCATAAACGATCTCTCTCTGAGGCTCAATTAGCCCGATAAGGGACCAGGTGTGAATAATAAGACCCGGCCCCGCCCTCCGACCTGTCACACACTCCTAGTGGCAACAAGTGAAAGCAGAACTAATATTACCAACATCCATCAAAATTAAAATGAAGGAACATACAAATAATAAATCTCTATAAAATTTGTATAATATATTTAAATATTATAGTTATAATGCATTGTTAAATGAAAAATTAAATATTATTGGTAGCTCAATGAGTAAAGACGCTGACTACCACCCCTGGAAATTGCGAGTTTGAATCTCAGGGCATGCTGAGTGACTTCAGCCAGGTCTCCTAAGCTATCAAATAAAAAAAAAGAATATATTTAATTAAATGAAATATTGACAAACTAACAAAAACTTGCACTTTAAGTTTAATTACACCAATGGATTATCAGTTCAACTTCAGATAATCCTTGTTAAATAGGACAGTATACAGTAGAAAATAGTTGCATAAGCCTACATGTTTTTAAAGCCTCGAGTAAAGAGTATAGAGTTAAATTTAATATTTTGTGGTCATTTATTTATTCAACCAGTCAACAGTATTTTTTACAGGAAAAACTAGGCAACAACTATGGAAATTCAGAAGAACAGTGAGCAAAAAGATTACAAATAACCTGTTTTGACAGATCTGCTGATAAAAAGTTAAATGATCAGCATCAGAAGATTAGATGAAATGAAAATTTGAGATCGGTATCAGATGTTACAATCCTTATTAGAGCATCTCTAATATTCAAATTGACTGGGTTTCAAAAACGAATTATGATGATTAGTGTGCTGATACCCAATCACTAAATGGCAAAAACAGGTACACGGTGAATGGGTTAAATTTGAATATGAAGAAGACTGTGTTTTTTCTTTGTTTCACTGTTTATATATTTATTTGTTTGTGGGTGAATTGAAAAAAGGTCTCAATTTGAATCTTTTTAAGAGGACTCTCACAGTAGCCTTTTGGAAGTTGGACATGTGAAAAACATGCCAATTTTATTTATTTTTATTTATTGTATTTTTATTTATTTTTTTGTCTATCATAATTGCAGTTCGAATCACAATCACAATATTTTTCAAAATAATCGCAATATGACTTTTTGTCCAAATCCTGCAGCCCTACCATTAAGTAATGATAAATAACATATTTGCATGTTCTACCCAATCTTTCAGTATAGATTAAGCAGGTAGTGCACAAACAGCTGCTGTAGTTATGGAGGTCATAGAACCTAAAGCATGGGGTTTTGATCTGTGTGGCAGGGTTAAAAACAGCATTTGTAGCAGCTCAGATTAAGCTGAAGCCAAAGAAGTTCAAACAGAGTCTGATAATGAAAGTAACCTCCAGACCTCAGTCTCTGTGAACCCCCTGCTGTAAAATGGCCACTATCTCAACTTGCCAAGCAGTCTTAAATTCTCAGTAAAGCTTTAGGGGAGGCCTGCTCCTCTAGCAATGCAAAGTGAACTGGATACAAGTTTTAGGAAATAGGATGTCTCTGTATTGTCCAAGATAGAAAGAAAACATTTCAGGCAAAGTCAGGGTATTTTGGGAGAAACAAATTTGTTTATCGGCTAACAGACCTGCTGCTAGTGCCACCCAAGGTTAACAGAGCCAGCAGTCAGGTTTGTACAAACAGAACATGGCAGAGATGCAGCACACTTCAAAACTAAATGAATCCAGAGTGACAAAGGAGTAGAGAAAAATCCAGTCATTTTCTGATGGCTCATTTTGATAGGAGCTAACATTGGGGAGAGAGCAGGGTCAGAGTGTTGTGGAGAGAGAGAGAGACCCTTTCCAAGGTCAGTCTTGCTCAATACATCACACCAACTCACCCCGTGGCCTCCACAAGTTGACACACCATTGCCATGTGCATGCATCAAATAAACATTTCTTGCCAAAACAAATCACCCTGAGGGCACCCAATCAGATAATTTCTCTCAGCTCTGGCTCTTCATGCGATTATCTCTCAGCTATGCAAACAGACAAAGATGGCTAAATGAACAAAATCACATTCTGAAGTGTTAGTAGGTGACTCTCACATGAACTTGATGGTTGGCGAATTTAAACAGAGAGTGTTCTATAGACCTTCAGCCAATGACAGTTTACTTCAAGGGAAGAGCTACAATGACCAGCATACTTCTTCGATGGAAGTGGCTCCCTGACTGTGTTCATTCTCAGACCAGCCTGTCCATATTTTAATGAAGTTGCTGATATGAGTTGACCTACTTTTTTCATATTACATCCTAAAATAAGATTTTCCTTTTTCTATAACTCCACAACATCTTTTTAACATTTACAAATATTTTATACTTTTTCTCTCATTTGGGCTTAAGGTTTGGCAGTGATCATCTTTAAGCATGATAATAATACAGCAGTCACCATAACACATTTGGTGCCAAGCAGGTGTTCTGTAGAGGTGATGTTCTCTATAAGGTCAAAACAAAAGACTGGTTTTGCGCTGACACCTTTTTCCAGGAAAATTTGTTTTATTTCAGCAGCCTGAGATTCCTGGCATCCACCTCAGCGGTTCACTAGCATCCACTCTTCAGATTTCCAACTGAAACCCAATGTGGAGTCAGTTTCCTTAGATATGTCTAACAGCTTTTTGCATTAGGACAGAGGGGCGACCACAAACACCACAAACTGTCACTGACACCATTATGAAACTCTAATACCCTAATACATGATGTAATATACACATAAAGGCCATGATCAGCACACATACACACACTGCTCTCAGTCCCACACACATATTTCTGACACACACCCTCCCCAAACCGGGACCATTTATTATTAATACAAGATATCATTAAATCATCTTAATTGGAGATGCTCTCGCAGAGTCTTCGAGGTGTGTGTGGGGCTGTCAGAGTTGATCTTCAGTCTTCCAGTCGTTTGATAAGATGGCAGGACACCATGCTTTCATCTACTCATCCCGTTGACTGCAAAAGATGTAATTTAAATCTTCCTTTCCTTCTCCTCCCCATCCCAAGCTGATTAGCGCAGCCCGCTCCCAGACTGGCAGATGCTAATTCAGGAGCCCTTGTCTAGGGAGTGCTGCCATTAGCAGCAGGTAACACGCCAACGCAAGATATGAAAACCTCCAAACGACTCAAACCTAGTTGTCAATCACAAAAATTAAGTCAGTATTTCAGCATGGCTAATGATCCCTCACCAAAGCGAGGGAGAAAAGAAGACAGGGGTCGAGGGAGACCAGAGGGTAAAACTACAGGACAGGGTAAGAAAATGTAGAAAGAGAGGAAGAATTAACATGTGTGTGTGAAAAAGTGAAAAAAGAAAAGCACTAATAACATGGTGGCCAGTAGTACTTCGGTCTGTATCAGAGTCCTTTCTGTTTCTACCACTTTCAAGGCTCTAAATGACAGTCTGTACCCAGAGCAAGAAACCAGGGCACTGTAAGACAACTCCTACTGTCTAATTTCGCTTTTATTATTGTCAGAATCTCAACAACTTCCTTGCCATTCCAAACTAAATTCAACTACTAGTTTAAAGTTCATATAAATTACGTCTTTCATTTAGTAACTTGGCCCTGGCTTAAGTTGGCCCCTGCTGGTAGATGCCATAACTACACCATCTGCGTGCAAAAATCATCTTTTTTCATTGACGGCAATTCAAAATTATCCATGTTTTCTGAAGAAAAAAAACAGTATTGTAAATATTTCAGTAGTTCGTAAGTGAATGTAATCCTGCCATGAGGATAGAGTAAATGTGTTTTGCTCACTGTCCCTGGAGGAGGGCTCAAGGCTCGAGACTTGACCTAAGCTTGAATACCACAAGGACTTGTTGAGTTATTAATGAATAGATGGGAGGAGTTGGGGTGGTGGAGGAATTGTCGCAGCATGGATGTAAGCAGCTGTTTATATACGCTTACTCTGGCGATGTGATTGGTCGGATTAACCTGAGCCTGTGTGTGAGTGGGGCAGAAGTGCTACAAATGCTAGAACAAGCAGCTGACGCTTGCGGAAGCAGCCTCACACTAGGGTCTGTAGGGGATAGGAAACTGAGAGCTACAGTATAGATAGAGAATGAGTAGAGTGAAAAAAGGCAGAAACACTGCAGAAACAGTGGCGGTTGCTGCCGCATGGAAATGAGCTCTCACGGGAGCTGCTTTTGCGCTGGAGGACACTGCAACACCCATGGCTGGAAGGCAACACCCAGCTCCTCAGGAGGAAGAGGGGTAAACCTCCCACCACCCGAGCAGGTCTGCCCATGGCGAGAGTGTCCCATGCGGCTTTAAGTGGGCCTGACCAGTCCTGGACTCAACCTTATGCAACCTCCAGACTCAATTCATTAGATGGAAAGGGCCCACGCTGTGAACACAGCTGTATTAATGGGAGAGCCCACGATACAACTAAACATGAGTTAGCTCACACAGCATTCACACAGGAGAACCCTCACTGTGATTCAAATGGGACCCTTAAAATTTGTATTTTATTTATTTAGTATTTTGTCATCTACGAAGAGCAGGTCACGTGGGGATTTAACTTGGGAGAGCTGGAGGGAATTCAGCAAGTTGAAAATGTTAATTGAATGTCCTCTTTTGTTGATCTGTTTCGCATAAATGATTTACTCTACTGCGTATGCTGCATCCTACCTGTGTAAGTTTCACATGGTGATTAGAACGGGTAAGCACAGCCTACATTCAAATGGAGGACCTCCCACATTCAAACGGAAGAGCCCTCACTGTGATAAGAATGGGAGAGCCTACGGCCTGAATGTGGTGACTCTCGCTGCATTCAAACGGTAGAGCCCAAACGCTGATTTGAATGGGAGAGCCTGTGCTGTGTTTGAACGGGAGAGCCTGTGCTGCATTTGAATGGGAGAGTCTGTGCTGTGTTTGAACAGGAGAGCCGTACAGCATTTGAATGGGAGAGCCATACCACATTTGAATGGGAGAGACGTACCATGTTTGAACGGGAGAGCCTTACTGCATTTGAATGGAAGAGCCGTACTGCATTTGAATAGGAGAGCCGTAATGTGTTTGAAAGGGAGACTCATTTTGTGTTTGAGCAGTAGATCCGTATTGTGATTCGGTTACGGCTGCGGAGAGGCATAGATGAAAGGGGCTTCTGTGGAAGCATGGTAAAATTAGAGCCATTAGTGAATAGGCCGAAGGAACGTGAAGCGGTCAGACATAGATCGCATTGGTCCGCAGCTAACGTTGCAGCTAACTGGCTCAAGGTTGGGCAGATAGTCAGTGTACATTGTTGGAAACATTGGAACTAGGGCTAACACTACTTGCTGCTACCACTTATGGATAATAAAACATTTATGGAGAATTTAAAGAGTAATATGTAAAACATGCATTCGCAGAAATGCCTAGCATTAAATGCCGCTGGCTATTGGGGTAACAGAAGAATAGTTAATCTAGGATCTCAAAAGGGGATCCCCTGTAAAAGCACTATCCTCCTGTATCTAGGAAGATATTTCGAACTTTGTGTTTGTTTTTTCACACGATTAGGTGTTGCAAGACATGCATGTGCATACATACAACATCATTTAAAGTTAAATTAGAATGCACCTGAATTTATGTACCAAGATGAATACTGTGGTCAGATATTTATTTAACTTAAGCACATGGTTTGGAGCTTTGCAGATTGTTCTCCAACACAATGCAAATAATTCTTTACATTATTGGAGTGGGGTTGACACGTCTCGTTTTTACGAGGATGTATGAAATCATTAGGAGTTTGTGCCTGAGAACTGGATTAAATAGATAGCTGTTTGCAGAAGTGTGGTGAATAAATACGACTTATTTATATTGATAACCTGTAATAAATTCTACGGAAAAACGAAAATATTGTGAGGATGAAGTTAAACGCTAAGCCGAATTATCCTGTGCCGATTTCAACCCGTTGCTTTAAGCCTGAGTGGAGCGCAAGATTATGACAGTTTGTTGAAACACTTTATTGTCATGCAGCAATTGGTTCTATGTTCAAGCTCGTTAAGAGTTTGTAATCCAATGATTCAGGCAAACGTAGAGAAGACTTGTCTGTAAAAATTTAAGTAGAAGTTTGTAGAAGCACTTGCTTCATAGTTATCGGAGCTGCTTGGCGATCAGCAATGCTGCGAGGAGGCGAGACGCCTTTGCGGAGTGATTAATGAAAGAGGTGTGATGCAGAGCGCTATCTGCCACTTGAGGAGCCGAACTGCTGTTCGGACAGAAGCTGAATATAGCCGTAGTGAGCTGTAGCATGTTCAGAGCGGATGCTGCTGTGGCAGCGAGCTTGCTCTATAAATGTCTGCACTGATTTGGAAAGATGTTTGTAATTAGAGTAGCGTTTGTTTCTTCAATTAGTTCAAAATCAGCAGCAAAATTTCTAAAAGGAGGTCGGAAGTACGATTATGTTACCCCCATTTTAAAATCACTTCACTAGCTGCTGGTTCAAGCTAGAATTTATTTTAAAATGTTATTGTTTGTTTACAAATTATTACACAACCAAGCTTCCAGTTACTTGTCTGACTTATTACATCCTTATAATCCACCTAGAAGTCTGAGATCCTGTGATCAATATCTCCTCGATGTCCCACGCTCAAGGCTATAGCATAGAGGAGGGAGAGCCTTTTCTGTTTTCCTATTTTATGGAATAGTTTGCCTATTAGTATCAGTCACCTTCACATCTGTTTTTAAATCTTCTCTTAAAACTCATCTCTTTTCACTGGCTTTTAATAATATGTAATGTCCTGGTCTTAAATTGTTGTGTGTTTTTGTTGCATGATTGCCCCTGTGTTCCAAATGGAATAAATCACACTCTGAAGAGCACTTAGAAGGGAGAACAATAATTATAGTCATTTTGGAAGATAACTTCAAACAGAATTTCTGATAATAAAGGCTTAAAAGTGAGTTCCCCTTCTGTCACTCACTCGACATTGTATCGAATGAAGTGACACAAGGGGTCTTTCTTGGGCACTGAATTGTACCTCTGAACCTGAGAAAAGGCCAATGTCAAGTTGGCAGACAGAATTTGTATGCCCCGCCCCGGACATACGGGAATAAAGGGAAGTGGGGCAGTGAATGCTAGTCAGAATTTTTCATCTGAGCCGAATGGTTGTGCAACAATCGAGTGCAACAATCGGCGAGAAGCATTGGTGTTGGATCCCACGGCGAATTTGCAGCTGGAGTCTCTCTCTCTTCACGCTGTGCAGCTTACACCCCTGGGCGCATCGACACTTCGAAGAGTGTTCTCCTCCTAAGAGTTTTAATTTCTCTAAAAGAGTCAAAAAGAGCAATACACAGCGGCGTTGAATGTCCTTTTCAGGACACATCTTTTTCAAGATGCCTTTCTGCCCCTGTGTTGTTCCTGGATGCGGCGGTCCAAGAACGGCGGTCCAAGAACGACGGTCGCAGACGCTGCCTCGTGTGCCTGAGGCAGCGTTTGTGGATGGTTTATGTACTCACTGCGAGAACATGACCATGGCGTTGCGGTCCCGGGATTGAGGTTGACCCGGCTGGCGATGAAGGCGATATGGGGATGATGACAGGCTCGGTTTTGCAGGGTAAATCCCCACAAACCATCTGCCCACCTGCCCCACGTCTGAGCTCGGGATGAGTGCGGCTCACCTCAAGGTCAGCCGGCATTCTCCCTTGAGCCCCTGTGCTTGGATGATGACATCACCACTGCATCGGAGAGCATCCAGTCTGAGGCGGACGTGCAAATGGCCGACATGCTTGCCCGGGCTGCTGTGAGCGTGGACTGGAACCCTCCGTCCTCCCCACAGCCTTCGTGGCTTACGATTGGAACCTCGGCGCCGGGCATTTCTCATCAATGCTCACAATGCATTTGATCGTCCCGTTAGTGCCCCTCGCACGGAGCTTGGATACGTGGCTCTCACTTCCCAATCCGTCGCGCTGGCTGGCCAGGATCATCCGACTCGGCTGCACAATTCAGTTCGCCCAGCTCCCACCTCGTTTCAGCGGTATTCGCTCCACTTCTATGCGCGGCCAAAAAGCCAGCGCCTTACGAGCAGAGATCTCGACCCAGCTCCTCAAGGATGCGATAGAGCCCGTCTCTCCAGCGGAGATGGAGAAGGGTTTCTACAGCCCTTATTTCATCGTACCCAAAAAAAAGCGGCAGATTGCGACCAATCTTTGACCTGTGAGTTCTCAACCAGGCTTTGCACAAACTCCCGTTCAAAATGCTCACGCAGAAACAGATTATCACCTGTGTTCGAAAGCTAGATTGGTTCGCGGCGGTAGACCTGAAGGACGCGTACTTCCACATCTCCATTCTGCCGCGAGACCGACCGTTCTTACGGTTCGCGTTCAACGGCCAGGCGTATCAGTACAAGGTCCTCCCCTTCGGCCTGTCCCTGTCCCCTCGCGTCTTTACGAAGGTCGCAGAGGCCGCCCTTTCCCCCCTAAGGGAAGTGGGAATCCGCATACTCAACTACCTCGACGGCTGGCTCATCCTGGCCCACTCTCAAGAGTCACTATGCGCTCACAGGGACCAAGTGCTCAGGCACCTCAGCCGGCTAGGGCTTCAGGTCAACTGGGAAAAGAGCAAGCTCAACCTGATTCAGAGCATCTCTTTTCTCAGCATGGAGTTAGACTCAGTCTCAATGACAGCGCGGCTCACCAACGAGCATGTGCAGTCAGTACGCAGGTGCCTCGCTCCCTTCATTCAGCAAAGCAATTCGTGGCCAGACCCACTACGAGTCACAGGTGCTCTGTACTGGGTTCGGGCCCCATGGGCATAGTTCCCTCTTCAGGCTAACTCTCCGTGATGTATTTTCCATGGTACGGTCCCCCTGGCAGTGGACCTGCTGCCCCAGTCGCCGTGCCTGTAGAGCCCCCCTCTTGAGGCTGGACCTACCACCGTGCCGTGTCCCACGTCCGGCTTCACAACCCTCGTTATGTATTTGCCGCACATTACCTCCCACTAGACTGGGCAGGGTGTGGCCTCCACAAGGTATTCCCCTCCTGAAAGAATAGGAAATTAGGGACCTCCGGACGCAGTCATCTCACCTCCGACCCCGCCTCAGCCCCGGCACGCCAGCGCCGACGAGTTCTGAAGACGCCTCCATAGGCCTCTTCCTCAGTCTCTAATTCGCCCCCTGCCGGGTACACAGAGCAAGGTAAGTGAGTCTTCTCTCAGCAACCAAGTCTTGGTACGCCCCTCAACGGGCAACCCTCTGCTCCCCCAGGAAAGACCGCCTTCCCCGACTTAAGATAAGCCCCAGCTGCTTCACATTCTATGATATTGTGAGAGAGAAGGCTGCAACTGCTGGGCTTGCCCCAATGCTAGGCATGTAACACCTGTTCCCTTTACAAAAAGCTTCACTATGGTGCTGCGCTGAAGAGCGCTTTGGAAACACGTCTCAGTTGTGACCAGCTGTGAATATGTATGCAACACGTCAATGAACATTGACTGGAATTTATAGCGTCTGCCGATGTAATTATTGGATGCACCTGGCGCAGTGGCTATAAATAGATGCGTCACCGGGGCATCATCAGATTTTTCGTCTTCAGAGCCATTCTGTGCTGTGTGCTATCACAAGCCTGTCAAATGTTCTTTCCTCTGTTAGGAGTTATATTCTGTTTGGCAGTGCGCAGTGAACCTTTTCTCCTTTCTGTTTCCTCTGAAAAAGAAAAAGAAACAAATCTCTCCATCTACCTAAAATGACTGAAAGTCAAGGCAAACGATGCGTGTTCCCCTGTCTCCGCTCTATGGCCGAGAGGGACACGCATCAGTTTTGTTTTGTTTTGTTTGTTTGGGGGAAGAGCATGCTGCTCTCGTGTTATCTCCAGGTTCCAGGAGGCAAAAAGCCATGAGGAAGCTTTCGGGCAATTCTTTCATCGCTGCACTCAGGGGGCGGGGCCGTCGCCACCCAGTCCCGCCCCGGTCCTGCTAGAAGGGAGGCTAAAAAACAGAGCGTGGCGAGTTGTGCTCCTCCTCGTAACAACTGGGGATAGTCTCGTCACCCCTGACAGCCTCCAAAGCAAGACTTCATGGAAGTTATTTCAAAAAGGAAAAAATCCTGACGGTCTTGCGCTCAGCCCATTGGGGATAGCTCCCCTCGGGACGGGGCGTGCGTACCATCCACTTCGCCCCTCCCGGTACCCTCACGAATCCTCTCCTTTCCCACCGCCTCTGGTGATTGGGAGGCAGAGGCGTCCAACAAAAAGTTGAGTGTACCGCTGTTTCCTGCCTTATTCCAGGATGCGGAACACCAGACATCCCCTCAACGGGAAGTGTCGAAATTAGTACCCATTTCAGAAAACCTGGCAGTGTGGAAACGTCTGCCCGGTATTTCTATGTGGGCTCTAAGAACAGTAGAAAAAGGCTACAGAATTAAATTCTCTCACCATCCTCCGCGCTTCAACAGCGTAGTCGCCACTTCCGTGAAACCGGAGCAGGCATGTCTACTATGGAAAGAACTCAAAGTCTCTTGGTCAAAGGGGCCATAGAACGTGTTCCCCTTCCAGAGAAAGAGTCAGGCTATTAAGTCAAGTCAAGTCAATTTTATTTGTATAGCGCCTTTCACAACACACATCGTTTCAAAGCAGCTCTACAGAATACTTCCTGGTCCGCAAGAAGGGTGGAGGGGGCTGCGTCCGATCTTAGGTCCTCGAGGCTTGAACTGCTCAGTCAGGGTGTTCAAGTTCAAGATGCTAACTATCAAAACAGTCGTGGTCACGATCGATCTCATGGAAGCATATTTTCTTATAGAAATTGTGCCACAGCACAGGAAGTTCCTGAGGTTCGCTTTCAGGGGCGAAGACTTCCAGTATCGGGTTCTTCCACTCAGCCTAGCCTTATTACCCCGATACAGCACTGGCTCCTTTGTGACCCTGTGGTATCCGCATTCTGAATGACATAGACGACTGGCTGATCCTAGTGCAGTTCCAAGAACTGGCAGTTCAGCACAGGGATATCATCTTAGCTCATCTGGTTTCTCTGGGTCTGAGACTCAACGTCAAAAGTGCATTCTCTCTCCCACCCAGGGAATTACCTATCTGGGAGTTAAATGGAATTCGATCACGATGCAGGGCACATTTGTCTCCCGCTCAAATCATTTCCATTCAGAACGCCCTGAGCAAAGTCAGGCTAGGTCAAGGTTGCACTGCTCGTCAGTATCAACGAATACTAGGTCTCATGGCGTCTGCGTCCACAGTGATCCCTTTGGGCCTTCTGCACATGAGACCATTCCAGCTGTGGCTAAAAGCCTGGGGGTTTCATCCAAGGGCCAGTCCCCTAAGGCAAATAAGGGTTATGCGCCTCAGGCTTCGTTTCCTTTCTATGTGGTTCAGACCCCGGTTTCTTACCTTGGGTCCCACTCTAGGTGCGTCGTGTCATCACAGGCTGCTAATGACAGACGCCTCCCTGACGGGCTGGGTAGCGGTCTTAAGTGGTCGTCAGCTTGATTGTCACATTGACTGTCTCAAGTTGATGGCTGTATTTCTGGCCATACGTCTTGGCCTTGGTCGTCTTGATACGTCTTGGTGTGGGTGGACAACACAACAGCAGTCTCCTACATAAATCATCAAGGAGGTCTACGTTCATGCCAGCTGAATTCCCTGGCACGTCGGATTCTCCTTTGGGCCCAGGGCAAATTCCTGTCACTCAGGGCAGTTTATATCCCTGGATGTCCATATGCGGGAGCAGATTTACTGTTCAGACAGAAAATACAGGCGGGGGAGTGGAAACTCCACCCCGAGGTAGTGGAAAAAATGTGGGTGAGATTTTACAGGGCAGAAGAGGACCTCTTCGCCACTATGAACAGCGCAATGTCTCCTCTACTTCTCCCTGAGTCACGTTTTTGTCGGAACAACGTCCTCTACACACTTCCTGATGAAACACATCACGTTATCAGCGTAAACCTCGATGTCCTCATTGGACCCAGTCCGCGTGATCAAAACAGTCTTGTAGCGTAGAGTCTGATTGGTCCGACCAGCACTGGATCATTCTGAGGGTGGGTGCTTCCCGTTTCAGTTTCTGCCTGTAAGCGGGCAGAAGCAGAATGGAAGAGTGGTCGGATTTGCCAAATGGTGGGCGGGGGAGGGATTTGTAGCCATCCCGGAAAGGAGAATAGCAATAATCCAAAACCCGGTCCCCTCATGTGTTTAAGCTGATGTGTTGGTGGTATTTTGGTGCTATTGTTTTAAAATTGGCTTTGTTGAAGTCCCCGGCAACAATGAACGCGTCCTCAGGGTGCGCGGTTTCCTGCTCACTTATGCTCCCATACAGGTCCCATGAGTACCCGGTCTGTGTCAGCTTGTGGGGGGATGTACACAGCTGTGATAATGACCGCTGTGAATTCCCTCGGTAGCCAGAATGGTTGACACAGAAGCATGAAATATTCCAGATCAGAAGAGCAGAAAGACTTGATAAAATATACATTCCTCTGATCACACCATGATTTGTTGATCATAAAACATACACCACCACCTCTGCTTTTACCTGAGAGGTCTTTCGCTCTGTCCGCTCGGTGCATGTCGAACCCGTGGGTTCGAAGGCCGAGTCTGGAATCTCCGCAGACATCCAGGTTTCCGTAAGACAGATAACACAGCAATATCTCGTCTCTTGTTGGAAAGAGATCCGCGCTCTCAGCTTGCAGATCTTGTTGTCCAGAGACTGAACATTTGCAAGTAGTATACTGGGTAGCGGGGGTCAATTTATGCGACGTCTTACTCTGATGAGAACACCGGCTCTTTTCCTTCTGCGTTTCCGCAGCCGGGCAGCCCAGACTAAGGGCTCCGCTGGCGTGTTTGTAAACCGCGGGTCGGCATTGAGGAATATGTCCGGGGTGGGGCATGCAAATTCTGTCTGCCAACTTGACATTGGCCTTTTCTCAGGTTCAGAAGTATGATTCGGCGTCCAAGAAAAACCCCTTGTGTCACTTCATTCGACACAACATCTCGTTCCCTTCCTCAGGGAACGGAGGTTACAACAGTAACCATGATGTTCCAAAATTGTATTTTATTTTATTTTATCATTTGTTTTGAGCCACCCACTTCTTAGCCCTCCAAATCTCACAGTTAATGGAATAGGGCATGGAACGATCACTAAATGGAACACACCCTAAAGGGGCTGCACCTTAGGGTAATCAGGCTTACAGGAATCGCCTGTGTGGGAGAAACGGATTGAAATGCAGGAGTGCGTTGGAATAATGTTTTAATTAAATTGTTAATCTTTTGATTCCATTGTGTTAAATTGTTTTAAAAGAGCTTGTAATAGAGTTGCAAAAGTGGCATGAAACCGGAGAAAATAGCCGTGTGGAAAATAGGATGAGAGGACCAGTGTACAGTCATAGGGGGTTGAACAACAGGTTTACAGCCAAGCAGTGGCCTGTGTGGATGCAGCCTCAACACAGCCCACAAAAACCCATAAGTGTTCCATTTAGGATGATACTAACCTTGAAAAATTAAATCTATGCACTACATGGCTAAGTGCACTGTGTATAGTGCATCATTTGAGACACAGCTAAAGACTTAGCATTCTTGTGATGCCACCAGAGTTATCATTATGTCACATTCCTGTGGTTCCAGAGTGATTAGTCACATGGCATAGGTGACTGGCTAAAAAAAATGGGTGCAGAACTTATTTCAAAACACAACGAATAGCTTTTTCTAAGTATTACAGACCTCTTTGGTCCCACCAACACCCAATCACCTGGAAAATACAGGCTAAAAAATGTGTTTGACTGTACAAAACAGCAGTGACCATATTGTTGACCTGTCAGACAATACAGCTACAGTAAGATTTGAACTTCATTAAATCATTATCCAGGAATCTTAGTCATGTCTGGTTTGACAAAAGCAATCATGGTGACAGCCCGTAGCATAGTCTGACAGCACTCTCTGCAAACACAAAGTGTGACTGAACCAGTCAGACACTGATTATGCAGGCTTAGCACTGCTGCCAGCACCTGTCAAACCAACTGTCTGCTGTCCAGAGGTAAATAAAAGCCTCTGGTCATTTACTATTAAGATTAAATTAGGCTACACTCCCAACTATTCACATACAGCCATTTTACTGCTAGTTGACCTGCTTGCAACTGCACTAATTCAAGGCTAGTTCATTATATCAGAGTCTCATCATCATCATCTACCGTAGCTTCTTGCTGCTCTCCCACTGGTAAAAGCTATTTAAATGAGTCCCATTGGTCACTTGTTAAAAATGGGGTTCCTGAAGCCCATTTGTACATGATTTATGGCAGACAGAAGTAGTCTAGTTGGTGCATGTGTATGTACATATTAACGTGCAATAGGAGTTTATCCATCTCCAAATCCCTTTAAGGCAAATCAGATCACTCTATGGCCACCTTGGTTACGCTTCCAGTCAGCTTTTTTCTATGTATGCAATAGTCATACAAGTACAACTCCTTTCATTTTTAATGGGAAAAGGGTATGATGGGTATGATGTTAGTTACCACAAAAAATTATTTAAATTTGTCCCTCCTTTGCTTTAAAAAAAGAAAACATCTTGATTACAGTGAGGCACTTATAATGGAAGTGAATGAGGCCAATCTGTTAACGTTAAAATGCGTACTGTTTCAAAACAATAGCCACAAAATGTAAACAAGATGCATGTTATCATTATTTTAGTGTGATAAAATCGCTTACTAATCTGTTCTGTGTAAAGCTTTATCCAATTTTACAACTTCGTTGCCATGACAATGTAATTCCGCAAACCTTAAAATGACTGTAAAAATGACTATTTAAACAACTATAAACACTTCCATTGTAAGTGCCTCACAGTAACCTCGATTTTTGCTTCTTTTTTTTTTCATTGAAATAATATTATGCCACAAATGCTGTTGATTTAGCTGAAGTTTTATTGAACCCGGAAAATTCCTTTAAAGAGTTAAACCAAAAATGAAAACTGTCATGCTGTTCCAAACTTGCATTCTTTCATGGAACACAAAAGGAAGCGGAATAACTTATCATCATTCACTTTTGTTGTATAGAAAAAAGATGTAATGAAAGTCAATGGTGACAGAGAATAACATATTGCTATCTAGCATCTTTTGTGTTCACACATAAAAAAGAAAGTCAAATGGGTTTGGAATAACATGAGGCTGAGTAAATGATGACAGAATAAAAATGTTGAAGTTAATGTGAAACTAAAAGAAAAGTCAATAGGCTCTTTAAACTAAAAGGAAGGACTTTCATTCCTATTGCTGCCATATTGGCTTTACGATTTCTCCCATTCATTTATGAGTGGCCCATCTCCTCCTGTACTGTCTCTGCTGTCTCTCTCAGGGCGGGGGGGTTTGGGGGAGGGGGGGGTCATTGAAGCTGCTGCGATACGCATCAACTCATTTTCTCTTGAAATGTCCCAATCAGAGCCATCATAATAGCACACACCTTGTGTGTACAGCTTCACAGGAGACCCATCTGAGTTTTATCCTATTTGCACCCAGGGTGTCAGCAATTGCACCCAGTCTGACAGTTCCATTTCTCCATCTCCCTATGGTCCTGCTCTCGGTGCAGCAGGGCACAGAGGCATCTGAGGTGGGCGCAAGCCTCCAGATTGCCTGGAGTAAGGTTTGTAATTAGCAACTTGGTCTGTGGGGGTGATGGAGGACAGAAGGGAGGGCTTGCTCACATGAGTGTGTGTTAGAGCATGTGTTTAATGTTAGGCATGTGTGACAGAGGGTGACAGCCTGGTTTTGTGAGGCGAGAGGAGAGATCGAGTATGCTTGTGATAGTGCCTGGTGTGTCACACCTCTGTCGGTGAGAACGGTGCCCCGAGCTTGCTGGTGATTGCTTTGATGTGAAATGATTTCACTGTCCCCGCCAGTGGAGTTCACAATCCGCGGGCGCATTTCTATGCCACCATGACCTAACTCAAATAGGATTGCTAATGTTATCCCGCCTACCTTATGCACACATACACCTTTGCAACACAAACTGGGCTAAGTGAGAACACAGAGAGACCCAGCCCCAGCTTGAGAGGTGCAAATGAAACAGAGGGAGACAGACAAAAGGTGACAGCCATGGAGGGTATGATGAACATGTACAGGCTATGAGCTCAAAGACACACTTTTCTAAAAAGATATTAACCGAAATATGCCTAGTCCCTCTAGCTTAATGACACATCACCAGAGCATAATGTCTGTGTTCAGGTGTGATTGTTTTCAAAGCTTTATGTATTTCATGTGAGCAGCACACAATGAAACCAAATAATAAACAGAAGTGATCATACAAAACTACGCTTTGTTGGCTATCAATACTGAGTACTATAATTATGTGATTATGGTAAAATCACCCAGGTGTGTTTTTGTGTTTGCATCTTTAGGGGGTTCAGTTCTCTGCCTGAACATGATCTGATGTGGTTCAGAAGAATATTTTTCCAACCAAAAATTTTATTATTTTATTTTTGACTTACCCTCATGTGTTGCAAACCCAGATTGCTTTCTTTCTTTCTTGGAACACAAAGGCAGATGGAACACAAAGGAAGAAGAAAATGTTAGGGACTGACAGCTTTCAGTTCACTTTCTTTGCATTTTTTTTCCACACAATTAATGTGAATGGTGAATAAGTCTGGTGAATGAGGCTGTCAGATCCCTACCATTTGGTGTGAATGAGGCTGTCAGATCCCTACCATTTGGCGTAAAATCTTTTGTGTTTCACAGAGGAAATAAAGTCATGCAGGTTTGGAACAACATGAGGGTAAATAAAAAAAAATGACAACATTTTCAGTGTGAACCATTTTTTAAGTGAACTATCCCTTTAATTGTGAGAGGTTGACAAGTTTAATTATAAATACATTAGAATGTGATCTGTTTGTCAGTAGACAGTAGTATATCAACCGTGCTGTATTTGTTTATATTTTATCACAGCCTGATCTCACGAAAATAACGTGACTGTGGTAACATTTTTGCAAAATGAAATTACATGGTTCATTACACATATCGGGGCAGTTCCGAGGTGAAATGCCCACTGTGTGGGTCTAAAAGAGAGATAAACGTTCTACCAAACAGATGGGGGTGTTTAAGGTAAATGCCATATGGAGTTTAATTAACAAAACCTACCTCCCTAACCAAAATGTTTAACCTAAACCTAATCAATAGTGTCATAAAAAGAAAATGTTAGATGAAAAAAAAGACATCCCTACCCTAAACCATACACCTTATGCTAACAGATATCATTTGTAAAGCAACCACATCAGCTGGTCTGCCCTTCGCCACAGATGACACCCTGTCAACACCAGAAGCCAAAAAGGCAAATCACTCCCATTATAATCAGTGATTCTGTCTACACTGGATGTGTAAATCTCGTCGCACCGTGCCAATGGTAAAATACAATTTTGTGCTGTGCACACTGGTGCTACTGCCAACAAGACAAATAAATGTTTTTTAACATTAGTTTCGACGCATCTGGTTTAGAAGAACTACTTAGTTTGGAAAATAACCATGAAAATCACAAAATGAAAGACAAGCAAGCAATTTCTCCAACAAGCAGTTTGAGAAAATAAATCACATTTATCTTTGTACAAATGAAACGTGATGATATCTAAACACAAAACCCATTTCAGTATACTTTACTGCCCTGATAACACATGTACATCACAAAGCTGTGTAATTCATGTGTCAGTATACATCTGGAAGAAATAATTTTTTAGATTGTTTGCTCATCTGCAATACTTTTAAAGATGTTTGAACTCGGATGTCGAAAGGACATTCAGCAAATATCTTTGAGAAGATAATGATTTAGAATGTTTGTAAATCTGACCTTTTTAAGATGTTTATCAGATGTTCATTAGAAATCAATACTTTCCAGACTAAATAATTTTAAACAGACATCTCAGAGATGTACGTGTGCTATCTGGGTCTTAATGACAGTACAGCATTTAATTGCACTTTGTCGGTGTGCAAATGTTCACTCCAAGTGTGAACAGCTTGATAGGAATCCATGTTTCTATTCAAAATTTTAATCATGGCGAGAAATCACGGCGAAAATTTGTGTTTGGTTTGCAAAGGCCACTTCCACACCCTAGTATTACTTAACATATGAGAATATGAACCAACTAAATCTTATTTTAATTTTTTGTGAACATTCGTTTCAAATGTAATTAGGACTTGGTAAAAATAAATTTTCCGATGCATCATGATCTTGAACAATCTCGATACTGATACTTAAATCCCAAGATCAATCTTTTACTTAATGCGCAACTCTCTACAATGCAAGTAGGCTTAAATCACTTGCATACGAGACAAAATTTCTTGCTGTGCAATCACAAATGTCTGTGATTAGCCACTGGCTGGTAAATGTTCGGATTTCATTCACCAGTGTATAGTTGTGAAGAAGTTTGACAGTGAGATCCTTCACAGCATATTGACAGTAAAATGTAGTTTTGACTTGTTTCTTCATGTCTAAAGACAATATCAACACAGTTTATTTGTCATTGAATAATGTCTCTTTTAAAGGGACAGTTCACCAGTAGTGTAGTAGTGTCTGAAGAGGTGGGTATACTGTGAATATATATATATATATATATATACACTACCGTTCAAAAGTTTGGGGTCACCCAAACAATTTTGTGTTTTCCTGAAAAGTCACACTTATTCACCACCATACGTTGTGAAATGAATAGAAAATAGAGTCAAGACATTGACAAGGTTAGAAATAATGATTTGTATTTGAAATAAGATTTTTTTTACATCAAACTTTGCTTTCGTCAAAGAATCCTCCATTTGCAGCAATTACAGCATTGCAGACCTTTGGCATTCTAGCTGTTAATTTGTTGAGGTAATCTGGAGAAATTGCACCCCACGCTTCCAGAAGCAGCTCCCACAAGTTGGATTGGTTGGATGGGCACTTCTTGCGTACCATACGGTCAAGCTGCTCCCACAACAGCTCAATGGGGTTCAGATCTGGTGACTGCGCTGGCCACTCCATTACCGATAGAATACCAGCTGCCTGCTTCTGCTCTAAATAGCTCTTGCACAATTTGGAGGTGCGTTTAGGGTCATTGTCCTGTTGTAGGATGAAATTGGCTCCAATCAAGCGCTGTCCACTGGGTATGGCATGGCGTTGCAAAATGGAGTGATAGCCTTCCTTATTCAGAATCCCTTTTACCCTGTACAAATCTCCCACCTTACCAGCACCAAAGCAACCCCAGACCATTATATTACCTCCACCATGCTTAATAGATGGCGTCAGGCATTCTTCCAGCATCTTTTCATTTGTTCTGCGTCTCACAAACGTTCTTCTTTGTGATCCAAACACCTCAAACTTGGATTCATCTGTCCACAACACTTTTTTCCAGTCTTCCTCTGTCCAATGTCTGTGTTCTTTTGCCCATCTTAATCGTTTTCTTTTATTGGCCAGTCTCAGATATGGCTTTTTCTTTGCCACTCTGCCCTGAAGCCCAGAATCCCGCAGCCGCCTCTTCACTGTACATGTTGACACTGGTGTTTTGCGGGTACTATTTAATGAAGATGCCAGTTGGGGACCTGTGAGGCGTCTGTTTCTCAAACTAGAGACTCTAATGTACTTATCTTCTTGCTCAGTTGTGCAACGCGGCCTCCCACTTCTTTTTCTACTCTGGTTAGAGCCTGTTTGTGCTGTCCTCTGAAGGGAGTAGTACACACCGTTGTAGGAAATCTTCAATTTCTTAGCAATGTCTCGCATGGAATAGCCTTCATTTCTAAGGACAAGAATAGACTGTCGAGTTTCAGATGAAAGTTCTCTTTTTCTGGCCATTTTGAGCGTTTAATTGACCCCACAAATGTGATGCTCCAGAAACTCAATCTGCTCAAAGGAAGGTCAGTTTTGTAGCTTCTGTAACGACCTAAACTGTTTTCAGATGTGTGAACATGATTGCACAAGGGTTTTCTAATCATCAATTAGCCTTCTGAGCCAATGAGCAAACACATTGTACCATTAGAACACTGGAGTGATAGTTGCTGGAAATGGGCCTCTATACACCTATGTACATATTGCACCAAAAACCAGACATTTGCAGCTAGAATAGTCATTTACCACATTAGCAATGTATAGAGTGTATTTCTTCAAAGTTAAGACTAGTTTAAAGTTGTCTTCATTGAAAAGTACAGTGCTTTTCCTTCAAAAATAAGGACATTTCAATGTGACCCCAAACTTTTGAACGGTAGTGTATATATATATATATATATATATATATATACAGTATATATATATATTATTATATATATATATTAGAATATATATATTCTTCCATAAAAAACATAAAGAATATATATTGGCTATATTGGCATGAATTTACAAAATGTATATCAGGGTAAGTTTCTTGTTGGCATAGTATGTTAACGTGATGTTACATATGTTAACATCAGTATGCATGGCCATCAATTAGATTTTAACAAATTACTTTCTAAGTGCATTTCCTAGTGGATGCTAAATCGGTCAACCCCTCCCTTTCCTCACCTCGGCGGGGACAGCGGAGGGAAAAAAAAGGGAGACAAGAGCAGAACTTTTTTTTTTTTACCCACAGTGTTTTGTTCCACATCACGGCCAACTGCTTGTAAAGTCAGCTATGGCTGGGGGCGCTGAGTGCTGGATCGAGAGGGGGTGGGGGGACATACCCGCGTCTCTGGGGGCTGAAGTGGGGAGGTAGGGACACGGAGACACGTACTAGAGACCATGTCCACCTCAGGCAAAGGCCATACAGGCCACTCGTTTTCTACTTTCCCCTTTCTCGATCTTCATTTAATATTTTTTGCCACAGACTTCATCTCTCCCAGCTACTTGCAATCAAATTTTCTCTCCGTCTCTATCTGTCTTTACCACAACCTCGCTTTTTGAAGCTCTCTTTTCCATCCCTCAGAGGAGGGCAAATTTGCACAAACACTGCCCCATATATAACTCACAAACTTCTCTCTTCTTTCACAGTGGTACATTTGTGCAATCTCTACATTTCTCTCACAGACGAAAACGGTGTGACACACCAACAAGTTCTCTGGCATTGACTTTATCAGAAAATTCGAAGGCACTCTTTTAATTTCTGGCAATATAGCAAGAGTGATTCAGCCCAAAATGGTTCATTGCAATAAGTTTGCGCACACAGAGCCTAGTGGTGATAACTGCTGCTGGTAAGGGCACATTTCTTGTTATCATCTTTGAATGATTTCACCAAAATGTTTTTGTGCCACTAATGGCACTGTTGGAAGCACTTAAAAGCTTGCCATTGTAAAATCTGTGACATCCACAACTGAACTTTAAATGCTGAAAGCTCCAGTCTTCAAAAAGTGCTTTTATTTTTTACTATTTAGAAAGGCAATCTCTGACTTAGATTGATCTATCTATCTATCTATCTATCTATCTGTCTGTCTGTCTGTCTGTCTGTCTATCTATCTATCTATCTATCTTTCATCTTCCTGTCTGTCTGTCTGTCTGTCTGTCTGTCTGGCTGGCTGTCTGTGTGTCTGTCTATCTATCTGAGAGATACACTTATTAACCTTGCATGTTAATACAAGGCCATAACATTTCAGTGTTATAATGGCTATCCACATGTGCCTAGATGTATGGTTGAGTTAATATGGTGCCATCCCCAGGCAGATTCTACTGACAAGTTGTCCTTTACTTACTCTCTGCACTGTTCACATTTATAACTAAAACACCAGTCACATACAAATCACAGATTCACTTAATAATAAACATTGCATTACATTAAAAATCAATCTACTGTATGTAGCGAGGCACTTATTCTGTCAACAAGTTCACAGATCCTATTTGTGGAAATTAATTCCCACTGCACAGACAGTGTGGTCTCACCTTTGAGACTGTCTCACTGTCTGGAAGGTGATAAAGCAGAATGTAATTAAATCATTTATAATGCATTTTTTACAATTATAAGCCCTTTATTTTTGTTTCTGTAACTGACAAACTTTTTCATTATAATTTTAATGCATATGCCTCAGGCATCAAACACAGCAAGATTGGTGGTAAAATAATTAGATGGTGGCCCACATTACGTACATTTCATTTTTAGGACATGCTTCATGCTGTCCAATTAGCCAAAAAATTTGCACCCAACAGCACTCTACTCCTCCACTCTGACCTGTCTTCACAGTAATGAATCATCCCTCCCATCCTAACTTTAAATATATACATAAAAACAGTTTTCTACCCATTTAGCACTGAATGGCAAATCGAGATTCTCAAATTGTCTACCTAAGCTGCTAGAAAAGTGTGAACACACGGTTGGGATACAGATTTTGAAAGGTTTCTTCAAACTCTTAATAATGGCTCACATGGTGACCTCGGTGATAATACATGACATTCGGAGCAACCGTTGTTCGTGTTTACAATTGCCAGACACTACTAAAACATAAGATTCATGCAACAACCAAGCTGCATGATGATCTGCAGGAGAAGCTACGCAACCTCGGCTTGCTGCGGAGACCAGGCCTCCAGTCCTCGGCATCGTCTGATGTCGGTGACTGGGGGAGAGGACGTCGTAAGTGGTGTGCGAGGAAGCGGAAGCACGGCAAGAGGGCGGGGGTCCATGCTAGGCTAAAAACAAACCCTAGCTGGCTGACTCTCCCGTCTATCCTGCTCTCAAATATTTGCTCCCTGGACAATAAACTGGACTACATCCGACTACAGCTGACTACGCAGCGTGAGTTTAGAGACTGCTGCATCTTTGATTTCATGGAGATGTGGCTCAGCGACAGAGTTCCAGACACCACCATTCAGCTAGATGGGCTCGCCTCATTTCGTGCCAACAGAAATGCAGCAATGTGCGGTAAGACTCGCGGTGGTGTCTGTGTCTTTACATCAACACGGAATGGTGCAAGAACTCTGTGCTAGTCTCTAGCTACTGTTCATCGCTGTTGGAGCTTGTGACTGTTAGATGCAGACCTTTTTATTTACCACGGGAATTCACCACAGTTATAATAACCAGAGTTTACATTCCCCCCAGAGCTAATGTTAAGGAAGCGCTCTGTGAAATGTATGTGGCTATTAGCGAACTGCAGAACGCTCACCCTGACAGACTGTTTATTGTCACCAGAGATTTCAACCATGCGAATCTCAAGACAGTGCTCCCTAAATTCCATCAGTATGTGGACTTTGCAACGAGAGGGGCAAACATGCTTGATCTTGTTTACACAAACATCCCTGCGCGTACCGGGCGGAGCCCCGTCCCCACCTCGGCTACTCTCTGTTATGCTAATTCCAGCATACAGACCGCTTGTCAGACGCACAAAACCGCTCCAGAAGCAGGTGAAAACCTGGCCAGAAGGAGCCAACTCTGCTCTTCTGGACTGTTTTGAATGTACTGACTGGCACATGTCCAGGGAGGCTGCAACATATGGCGACTCTACCAACTTGGAGGAATACACAGCATCAGTGATCAGCTACATCAGCAAGTGCTTTCTCCAAGACCATCACCACACACTCCAACCAGAAGCCGTGGATGACTTGCAGATGACACCATCGCCAACATCCTCCATCTGGCCCTCACCCATCTAGATAATAAGGACTCATATATTTGAATGCTATTCATAGACTTCATCTCAGCATTCAACACAATCATTCTTCAGCACATGATTGGAAAGTAGAACCTGCTGGGCCTGGACACCTCCCTCTGCAACTGGTTACTGGACTTCCTGACTGGGAGACCTCAGTCAGTCCAGATCGGTAACAGCATCTCCAACACCACCACACTGAGCACTGGGGCCCCCCCAGGGCTGTGTGCTCAGTCCACTCCTGTTCACTCTGCTGACACACAACTGTGCAGCAATGCACAGCTTGAATCACATCATCAAGTTCGCCGATGACATGTCCGTGGTGGGTCTCATCGGCAAGAACGACGAGTCAGCATACAGAGAGGAGGTGCAGCGGCTAACGAACTGGTGTAGAGCCAACAAGCTGTCTCTGAATGTGGACAAAACAAAAGAGATGTTTGTTGACTTCAGGAGAGCACATAGTGAACACTATCTGCTGAACATCGACGGCTCCTCTGTGGAGATCGTCAAGAGCACCAAATTCCTTGGTGTTCACCTGGTGGAAAACCTCACCTGGTCCCTCAACACCAGCTCTATTACCTAGAAAGCCCAGCAGCATCTCTACTTTCTTCGAAGGCTGAGGAAAGCACATCTCCCACCCCCCATCCTCACTACATTCTATAGAGGGACTATTGAGAGCATCCTGAGCAGCTGCATCACTGCCTGGTTTGGGAATTGCACCGTTTCGGACCGCAAAGCCCTGCAGAGGATAGTGAGAACAGCTGAGAAGATCATAGGGGTCTCTCTTCCCTCCATCAAAGACATTTACATAAAACACTGCATCCGCAAAGCAACCAGCATTGTGGAGGACCCCGCACACCCCTCACACAAACTTTTCACCCTCCTCCCATCTGGCAAGAGGTACCGAAGCATTCTGGCCCTCATGGCCAGACTGTGTAACAGCTTCTTCCCCCAAGCCATCAGACTCCTCAATACTCAGGGACTGGACTGACACACACACACACCTGTACACCATCCAACATTTGCACATGTCCAGATTTGCACTTTAATTATTGTCACTTTATACCTGGCTGCTACCTCAATAACTGCTATGTCCATAGAACACTATTTCATAGTATGTTATGTTTACATTTAGCCTTTTAGAAAGTGTCATCTTTTTGCACTACTCGATTACAAATGTGTACTGGTCGGTGCTGCACTGTCTCTCACTGTGCCTATTTTCCTGTTCCTTTTAGTAATTTATTGTACTGTCCCATACTTTTTGAACATGTTTACATGTGCACTTTATGTAGATATGTTATTTAGTCTGTGTAGTCTCATGTGGTGTTTGTCCTATGTTGTTTTATGTAGCACCATGGTCCTGGAGGAACGTTGTCTCGTTTTGCTGTGTACTGTACTAACTGTATATGGTTGAATGACAATAAAAACCACTTGACATGACTTTAAATTATTTTCCAATGGGAAAGGTTTTGTTTATTGTTTATACCAATATAAACACTGCATGTACAATTATTAGGCAAATTGCATTCCTCAGGATTATTTTTTTTGTTGAACAAACATAATTCTCACAGTCAATCCAAGATGTTATTGAACCTCAAACCTTAATGTTTAACAAAGGAAAAGTTTGTTTAGTCTCTCTCAGGGGAATATATAAGTTTGCACAATTATTAGGCAAATATTAGTGTGCACAATTATTAGGCAGCTAAATTAAAAAAGAAATTCTCCCAACTCAATTGTTTATTCTACACTTTTAGAGTAAGTAAGACAAATAAGAAACACAAAATGACAATTAAATAAAAATGTTGGCCTTTCAAAAATATTCAGTGACCAATATAGCCATCCTTTTTTTCAATAACTGCCACAAATGCTGTTCAAAGAGGTGTATTGTCTTCCCTTAGTGTAAATCTCACATTTGAGAAGGGCCCACAAATTCTCAATAGGATTTATGTCAGGTGAGGAAGGGGGCCAAGTCCTTATTTGGGCATCTTTGAGGCCCTTGCTGGCTAGCCAAGCAGTGGAGTACTTGGATGCATGTGATGGAGCATTGTCCTGCATAAAAATCATGGCCTTCTTGAATGCTGAGGACTACTTCCTGTACCACTGCTTGAAGAAGTTCTTTCCAGAAACTGGCAGTAAGTTTGGGAGTTGAGTTTCAGTCCATTTTCAACTCAAAATGGTCCAACTACCTCATTCTTAATGATAACAGCCCATACCAGTACCCCTCCTCCACCTTGGTGGTGCCTTACTCGAAGTGGTGCCCTGTTTCCATTAGTGATCCAGACACGGGCCCATTCATATGGTCCATCAAGATTCAATCTCATTTAATCTGTCCATAAAACCTCATCATATTCATAACCAATCATATTTTGTTATCAAGAAAATTCATGTTGGATCATAATTTCTTTTTTCTAGTCAGACCTATGAAATTAGGGCAAAAATCACAATTCTTGATAAACAAATTTGTATTGTTTTCTTGTAAAAAATATCTAAAAATCCTTTAAACAATATCAATTTGATTGAAATAAATTTGATCCATTTACATTTTTTTCTTTTGAAATGTTTTGCACTACAGATTACAGAATACATGCTGCAAAATGTAATTTGTAATGCATTCTGTTAGATTACTCAAGGTCAGTAATGTATTCCAAAATACTTTGGATT
The DNA here is from genome assembly GCA_032164185.1 of Moxostoma hubbsi. NCBI lineage: Eukaryota > Metazoa > Chordata > Actinopteri > Cypriniformes > Catostomidae > Moxostoma > Moxostoma hubbsi. The sequence continues at coordinate 16,356,725 of JAVLUX010000034.1, forward strand.
ACTTCTTCAGCACTGGTAGATTTTTTCAATTGTTTTGACTAAAAACTCTGCCAGTACAGTAAGACAAAATGCACATGTTAAAAATACATTCTCTAAATATATTATGCAGTGTTGTTTCTAAAAACAAGATAAATCAAATGAATCTTGCTTTAAGGATTTTTTTTATATTTTTACAGGAAAACAATACAAAAATGATTATCAAGAATAAGATTTTTGCCCTAATATCATAGGTCTTACTAGAAAAAATAAATTATGATCCAACGTGAATTTTCTTGATAAAAAAATATGATTGTGCCTGGTAATATGTGCATGTAAAATGGCTAGAAATAGAATTTTATCTTAGCGTAAAGCTGACAATTTACACAAGGTTTATTTCTATTTCTCCTGCTCCAAACTTACTTCAAACTTATTTCTGTCTGCTCGTATGAATGTAACGCATCATAAGAAAGTGTTTCACTGCTGTTTAAATGCTTTTTTGATTGCATAATTTATATGTCTAAATGTTTTTCATCTGAAAGGACTAAATATTAAATGAAACAATTGACAATAAAATGCAAAGTAATCTCTTTAGTAATCAAAATACTTTTTGAATGTAACTATTCTAATTACCAGTGATTTAAATTGTAACTCTAGTGGAATACAGTTACTTACATGTTGTATTTTGAATACGTAATCCTGTTACATGTATTCCTGTATATGCTGTATATATAAACCTGGGTACACACTTTTGTAACTTAATTATCCAATTTTTTTTTTTTTAAGTTGCATTCAAAATTCACTTGGGTTCAAAATCTGAGGGAACACGTGTCCCCACAGTTTAAATAGGCATGACTATTCTACTTATTTCGGTCTCTGACTTGCTTGTGGGGTCATGTGGCTTTTAATGCTTGTTCAGACTACTTTAGGAATAACGGTAATGGAGGAGCCATTATTGAAGAGCTCAGTTTTTAAAGAGACCTCTGAGACTGGCATAGAGCTTTACTTACTTTCACTGAAAATACAAGACACAATAAACATGTCAAATATTCTAATTACAAAACCAAAAGAATGATTTACACTATATGTGCTTAAAGTGTTTAATGCAGATATAATATAGATGGGCATCATAATATCACACATCACATGCTTTTCCACTGCAAGGTAGAACTGGACTTGACTCGACTCTGCTCACTTTTTGGGGATTTTCCACTGTGGATGGTACCTGGTACTTTTTTTAGTACCACCTCGGTCGAGGTTCCAAGCGAGCCGAGCCAACACTAAATGTGACGTCAAAACTCTGCAGATCACTGATTGGTCTCATTAGAGATGAACGAAACAATGTGAAACAAAGAGTCTTGCAGGAAGTGTCTCAGCTGTTGGCCACACACGAATACGACCTACCAACTGTGAAGGGAAAAGTACAAAAAAAATTTAAAGTGACAACAGAACCATCAAGGACCACAACAGCCAGAATGGTTCAAACATTAGAAAGTGGAAGTGGTTCCACTAAATTGACGTTATCTATGGCAATAGACCAGCGAGCAATGGGAGGGAGAGGGCCCTGAACTCGGCCACGGCGTTGTTGGAGTCCACGATAGAGGATGATACATTTTGTTACATTAACTCTATACTCTGCTTGAAAGCTTCACTTTATTTAGATAACCAGCTACTGGAAAGTTTGCTTCTAAAACAACCAGGTCAATAAATCTGTTACACTTGTGTAAAATCACCATGCAAACACTGCTTTATGCAGCACAATGAGCTAGTAGCTTACAGCTAGCAGTCGTGTTATTGTTTATGGTCAGTAATGTTTGCGTTGCATTTAAGATGATGTCACGGCAGTACAGGCGGTGCAACTATGACGATCAGCCTATAATCGCACTCATGTTGAGGCGGCACTAAATTGCAGTGGAAAAGCAAGCTCAGAAAAGTAAAGTTAGCAGTGTCAAGTCAAGTGGTTTTTATTGTCGTTTCAACCATATACAGTTAGTACAGTACACAGTGAAACGAGACAACGTTCCTCCAGGACCATGGTGCTACATAAAACAACATAGGACAAACCCAGAACCACATGAGACTACACAGACTAAATAAAATACCTATATAAAGTCAAGTCGAGTTGAACCGTAACGTGCAGTGGAAAAGTGCCAATAGTGGCAGTTGTAGCTTGTATGGCACCCTAGGCAAACACCCAGCACCCCCTCCCCAACAAAATGGGTCCGTGCAGCCCCCGACAAGCACCCCAATGCTGCCCCCAGTAAGATGCCGGCTAGATGCAGGCTATTGATCAAGAAATACAATCACTTATTTATTACTATTAAATGCCGGGGACACATATTTATCGCCCTTCTCAGAAAGAGAATATGTTTTTACTAAGAACATTTCTATGGTCAATAAGTCTTTAAATGATCTTCAAAATCCAAGCAATATCCTAAAGGCCCGAGTAAACTTAGTTTTTCTGCATTCCGGATTGGATTGCACCCCGTTGATCGCGTTGCCTTTCAAAGTATACTCTATTGACCGTGAGCGAATACGAACGTGTTTGATGCATGTGAATTACAACTGCTTTGTGATACACTTTTAGTACAGTCAACAGCTGGTGCGTGAGTCAGAAGATAGAAATATGGCTTGTGCACGAACAGTCCGCACAGACTGCGCTGATGGCGAAATTTTCATTACACATACTTTCGCAGAGCCATTAGCAACGCGGACAACCAAAGTATACTTTGGGCTTATGTAGGGCTGGGCGATAAAATGATTTTGATTTATCGCAATAAAAAAAATCCACGATGTCAATGATAAGCTTTTGAGTAATTTTCTATATTTAGCCTGTGTTTTACATCTAGAGGTTCAAGTGCGAGTCGTGAGACCACAAAACATCATGACAACAATTGCACCCTCTCATTGACTCCAGTAAGCAGTGCGACAAAACAACATTGCTGTGTACACCAAATCTGATCTTTCTGTGCTGTATTCTTGAATTCCGAACATGTTTCATTTATGTCCTGTCCCACTCTTCATGCGTTGCCTCTTTTCCCCGTATGTGAGTAGACATGAGAAGCCGCATAAGTTTGTGTTTCCAGAGTACCTTTAGACCATAAAGGTTTTTTTCCTTCTAAATTTAGCTTTATTAATCAGCATGTTACAAGCTTTTAATAATAAACAAATAGATTTCTGTTCAAATTTTGTGAAATTAGTCAGATGGCATAATCTCAGGCATGGATGACAAAGAATGACAATTAAATTACAAGTTTGTAGCCCAGTTTGTAGCCTTTCTCACTTTAATGAAAATATAAAAATGGTCCATTCAGACTTTTACATTTTCAAAATTTTCTCTCAGTGGACACCCCCTGAACCCCCATACAGTCTCATTCCTCAGTCACAAGGGCTTCTATGCCCACATACTTGCTGTCTGAATGTAACAAAATTAGAACTTATCTTAATGTAAAAATTAAATGCTGTCATTATGCTTCAAAATGAACAGATGATCTTTTAACATTCATATCCAACTACACTTGATTGATAAACAAAATATTTTAATATCATGTTAGAAGATCTCTCAGACACCACTGCTTTGGCTGTCACAGGGCACTTTAATAGACTATTTCTTTCATAACTTTTGACTATTTAGGATTTTTTTTATTTCTTCTTTTCTTCTGCAAACTTGGAAATTCAAAAAAGTGTGCAATGTGCAAATGTGGATGTATATCAAACAATATTAAAAAGAATATTGCTATAATATATTTGGCCAGTTTGCCCAGCCTTAGGCTTAAGTGTAAAATGTGACAAATATTGGGCCAGTTACCCAAAAATGTAAATTCTGTCATTTGTTTACTTACCCTCATGTAGTTCCAAATCCATTTGACTTTTTTCTTTAATCGAACACAAAAGTAGATGTTAGGTTAAAGTTCAGACTCTACACTTTCATTAGGGATGTCCCCATACCGATACTGGTATCGGAATTGGGTCCGATACCACAATCGTGTACTCGTGCTCGAAAAAATGCTCCAATCCCAAAAAAAAATACCATTTGACGAACGAATGTAATTACGTAAACAATCAGCATTCAAATTTGAATCGTTATGCCCTAGTGATAATTAATTAACTGCAAAAACTGCAATTTAATGAGATAAATATATAACTCCAATACTCTATTTTGGATTGTGCTATGAGGTTCTGTATATAAGCAATTAATTTGCTAAAAGATAATACATTATGTTGAAAATTAATTGTTTCATTTTACAAGTTTTAATTAATTCACTTATTAAACACAATTTTGATGATAACATTCAAATAATCTGTTGATATGTAGTTCAGACAAATAAATAATAAAAAAAAATTAAAAAACAGGTATCGTACTCGGTATCGGTGAGTATCAGAAACAAAGTATTGGTATTCGTACTCGTTCTCAAAATCGAGACAGTATCGGGACATCCCTAACTTTCATTAGATTTAAAAAGATCCACTGAAAGTGAATGATTACTGAGGCTGTGAAAGTCACAACTTTTTTCCTCCACAGAAGGAAGTAAGTCATAGGCAATTTTAGTGTTTGGGTGAACCATGCCTTTAAAAGTAGTCTGGCCATTATATTCGCCCTCTTTTTATTATTTGATTCTCTTTTTACTGATTGTGCTCAACCACATATTTCCATTATTGAGTTAAATGTTTCGCAAATTATTTCATGGGAAAAAAGTGTATGACTCAGGAGTATTCGTCTGTCCGAAATGGTTGTCTTTGAATTTACAGAGCTGTTGTCAACACCAAAAATCACAAGCTCATTGATCACACCCCGTCACCTAGGTTACACACATAAGCCTTGTCCGCTGACTAGAGGAAAGTGAGAGGATTAAAACTAAGCAGGTTAAAAAAGACTTATAAAAAAAAAGCCTTGTAAAAATGAGACACCACATCCAGGAAAAATATGAAGGATCACAAAGAATTTCCACAAGTTGACATGTTAATAAACACTGAACCGTGATGGGGTGTTAAATTAATTGAAATTGCAAATGTGCAATTTCTTGAATGGGTCATACAGTTCATGATGCAGAAGCTGTGAAGAAACACAAAGGGATGTTATGTGTTGAGACTACAAATGCGTGTTGCTGTTGCCCCTAGTGGCACTCTGTGGAGTAACACAGTACTTGACAACAGGGTCAACAGATAGAATAATCCCTGAATGCTTTCTCTTGACTCCTTTGAACCCCCTTCAGCCAGTCTACATGTCTACCTCCCCTCTCTTCTTGCATTGCTCTGGCAACCCCTCTTGCCCCCCCAGCCCCCCCCCCCCCACCCCACCCCCCACAGAGAGTAGCTTAGGTCATTACAGTGTGCTGTCAAAACCTGTGACCACTCTGCATCAGAGCCGCTAGGATTAGGAGCTGAGAAAATAAAAACGGGTGGGGAAGAGTGGAAAAAAAGGTCAGTTCTTAAATTTTTTCCCACTCGGCCAAAGTTGACTGCTTCATGTGTTTTGCAGACACTTTTGCATTGGGCTCTACTAAGGTAGAGAAGATAAGGGTATGCAGAACACACGGATGGGGACAATAGGTCAGGATCAGGATTCATACGGCAAACCTTATGATGATATGACATCCCAGTTTCTCTGTCCAAAGTATGGACATGCATTTTCTTTTTAAATGTTCTTTTATTTGATCCTAATCTTGATCAACCGCTTTTGAGATAACAGTCTTTCCCCATTCAAGTAGATAGGAGCTGTACTTGTATCCTGTTTGTATCCAATTGAGAGACAGAAAATAGCTATCTGGAAGCATTTCAAACATGGTCACTGAGTGACTTAACTTGCCTTAATATGACTTTGTTATGGCTAGATCAGGGACAAGTTCTGCATAAAAAAGACAATTGTGTGTAGTCTAGGCCAATAAAAAGGAATACATTTGCTCCTAACTCATTGAGCCATTGTTCTCTCATTGATGAAATGGTGAAAAAGGTACAGTATGGCCCAGTTTCTAAAACAGTAAAAAGACACAAAATAAATGTTTGAATTACAGAACTAGTTCTTCCTGTAACAGAGGATAAGACCCATCCAAACTGCCAAAGTGTCACCTGAATAACAGCTGCACATTATCAGAGTAACGTAAGGAGAGTCCTCCTAAATGGCAGTTTCTCGTTAAGTGTAATGTCAGCCCACTCAACAGGCGTGCAAACAGAAGATGAGTCCAATGGAATGGCAGGCTGTCCAGTGCAAGAATAAGAGCTAATAGTAGAAGCATATCATAGACAGATACATGCTAATGACAGGAGTCTGAATATATCATCTCATAACTGTCTGCCAAGGTCTGTCATTGTCTACCAGTTCTGCTGGGTCTACCAGCCAACTGCATCATTGGATGTACTGAGTGGGAAGGAGACAGTGTGTAAACATTCTGGAGCAGAACCTAGGGTGAAACCACATCTGTCATGAAAACTTTTAATGAGGGTTTAAATGTTGTTAAAATGTTGTTAAACTGTTTACATCATTAAACAGGGAAATGGAATTGATTTAAATTTGTACAGTTGAGGGGCATCAAGTGGATGTGAGTCAGTGTTATTCATGAGAATGACTTCCAGTTGTGTCTGTGAGTGTGTATCAGGTTTTTGCTGCCTCTATTGAAGTGCCAGATGCAAATAAGATGTTTTCCAGCATTACAAAACATAGAAATACATATATCTGCCCCTTTCACCCTCCCGTCTCTTCTCCATTTGGTCGGTAAGAAGGAAAACTTCTTGCATTAGATAATACATCACAAATTATTGCCTGCACTTCATATTAGTTTAATATGGTAGAAAGCTTACTTGAAATATGCATGAATCTGGTTGCTATCAATGGACTTGGATGCGAGTGTTTTCATGCAAAATACTTTTCTGAAAACCCTATAAATATTTCTGAGAGGCTTCTGCTGTACACACTGCAGTCTTCCGCCAATCTGGAAAGATTCAGGCAGAGCTCTGACTGCACAATAAATACCAGCAGCCTAATGCTCCCTTATGTCCTGTAGTTTCTTGTTTGTGATCAAATATGCTCTTTTTCCAGATGTACTGTGATTCAAAAAAAATTTAATAAGGAAAAAATATTGGTATGGAGGAGATGACCAACTAAGTGCATCATTGGTAAGGTTAAATCAGGAAACTACCCTGCTGAAAAGACTGGCATAGTTGTTCACCAGCATTCTGTTGTGTTTTGGATGCTGTTATCCTCACCAGGCATTTTAATCGTCTTAACCAGCACTTCCTCAGTCAACCAGGTTCATAAAATCTAGGTTAGTTAACCAGTTTCACAAACTAAGTTTTGCTGGTGAAAAGCTAGGCCATGCTTTTCCACCAGCTATATCCAGAGTGATCTCACAGTGAATTCAGCAACAGTAGGTTAAAAGGTCAAGTGAAATCTGTAACGATCCACACTGTCTTTTGTTTGTGTACCTTTTATTTTTAAGCTTTTGGCACCTTTTATGTTCCATATTGCCTTTTGTTTTATGCACTCTTATTTTGAAATTACTCATGCTCCTGTTTCCCAGTCTTGTCATGTCCTGTCTTCCCTCCATGTCTATGTGTCTGGTTTTCATTGGTGCATTGTTTGATTACTTTATTATCAGTTCTAGTTTTGTCATTGGTTTTAGTTAATTGCCTCATCATCTTGTTTTGAGTTCTGTTTTCCCATTGGCTTTTGTTTCCCCTTTGGTTTTGTATTTAAGCCCTCATGTTCACCTTGTCCCTTGTCGGTTATTGTTTGATATTTGGTCAATGTTTGATGTTCCTCGTTGATCCTGTCTTCCACCGTGTTCCTGCCCATGCCCTCCTTGGATGATTCCTCGTGTTTATATCTTTTGTTTGTACCTTTCTTTTCCCCTCGTGGATGTTTTATTTGTCCCTGTTATCACCGTTCTCTTGACCTAAGTTATTTTCAATAATGCTGCTTTTGGATCCTCACTCCTCGTCTGCCCGTCTCGTTACAAAATCAGTCTGTGCTATCTTAAATTCAAACCACTGTCCCTAGTGGCTGAAGCTGGAAGTATTAGCTTTTAGTTGTAAATGATGTAATACAGTCAATAGGAATGCATATTTTCACTAGCCATACACCCTAACCCAAACCTCAAACCCAACCTCAACCCTAACCATCAGTGGAGTAAAAATGTAATCTTAGAGTAAGATTACTCATACCATCATTGATTATGTGAAAATTATTTACTTTTCATGGTACTTAGTAGTGAAACAGGAAAAGGTAAACAGAATTGATTTGATGCAAAAAATGTGATGCAAGATGGCACTTTTCAGAAAGTCAGCAGAATGGGGATGATGTCAGGGTTCCAGAGCATTTGTCAATTTCCTGTGTGATCATATTGCTAAATCAGCACAAACCAGCCTAAACAAGCATGAAAATGAATGCTGGTCTAAGTTGATCTAACAGGCAGGATACAGTAAGGAAGAGAATTTACCTCCAGGCTTTGTCCTTCTACAAAATCAAATAGCTAATTTGTAGTTTAAGTAATGAGTCATCAAGAATTCAGCCAGTCACAGTTGGACAGTTAAGACAATACCCAGCTGTGCCTCCTCTATTATGGCACCTGGCAGTCATTGTGCTATGCCTCCGTCTGTTGGTAGTGCCAGACTCGCTCTTTTCTCCCAGTGCAACAGGCTACAGACCGCACCAGGAGCCTGGCCTCAGAATCCTGGCCCGAGGCCCATATCTCTCCCCCTCCCTACCAGTTCCCTTTATTATCTCATGGTATTCCTGTATTTCTCTTTAAAGGACTGCATTACTTCCACCACCACAAACTTGTCAAAACCAATTTGCTCCCCTATTATCCCCTGAACGGATTTCGCAGTGACCTCCTCTCTCCCGAACTCTCCCCCCTCACTTTCCCTTTTTCTCCACAACTCTCAGCATCTCTCAACCAAAACCCCAACACGACCTGTGCTCCAGCTAAACACCCCCTGACTCAACTCTTTCTGAGCTAGGCTTGATCTGCCCGGTGTCAATCTTTCATGTCTGTCTTCCTCTTTCTTTCTAAACTCTTTTCCCTCTTGCTATCCTCTGGACCTCTCCTCTCCTTCATCCTATGTTAAACTCCCACTCCGGAATACAAAACAAATAAAGAACAAAAGAACAAGCACAGAGACTCAGGAAACACAATAAACCACCTAAAAAAGGGCAATGGAAATGTTGCTGGGGCACTGACAGTCTATGATGGAAGGCTTGGTTTTCTGCAAGCCCCGCTCTTCTATCTGACGGGGCACCCCTTCATGGCCTCACCTTCCACCTCCCTTCCTTCTCCCTTCAATTAGCGCCTCACCAGTGACAACATGTAGGATCTTCATTAGGGGAGAATGCTCAATTATATCAGTTGATAATCATTTCCAAAACTAATTATCCCAGATGCATGGCATGGCTGACTGAGTCTGCCCCTGCCCCAGGGCGCATTGGTTACTGATGTGAGTTAGTTTCAGTTGGGAGCTTGACTCTGTTCCTCTCCACTCCATCCATGTCTTATCCAGTACATTCTAAAGAGGTCCAATACATCCTTTGGCTGGTACATTTAATTAACACTTTCCAAGTTAGTTTTTGCTAGTATGCCAAAAACACGCAAAAACACTTTTACTGGCAGGTAATCGTTTGGCTCGTACATGAGGGCATTCTTTAGGACACAATGCTGACCCTTACTTTACTTCTAGACAGTGGAACAGTTACAATTTTACTAATTTGCAGGTAACTTACATAATTTCTATTTCATAAAAAAAACTAAATGACTCTGGTTCTGTATATAATCTGATAGGGGTGCTTGCATTTATATTTAAAGTTAAATATAATTGAAACCACATGGAGTGGAGATGGCGTAGTGGGCTAAAGCAAATAACTGTTAATCAGAAGGTCTCTGGTTCGATCCCCACAGCCACCACCATTGTGTCCTTGAGCAAGGCACTTTACTCCAGGTTGCTCCGGGGGGACTGTCCCTGTAATAAGTGCCTGTAAGTCGCTTTGGATAAAAGTGTCTGCCAAATGCATAAATGTAAATGTAAATCTCACAAATGCCTGCAACAGATTTTGCATCTTGCAAATAATACTAATCTGAAATAATTATCACGTGTATAACCATATAATTAACGCTTTCAAAGGCACTGGTCCAAACCTTCAGTCAAAAATTCCAAGACTGAAGAAATTTGCTCTGTTAATCGTGGTCACAAAGAGGCCTGCAGTGAGTAAATTAATTACAGTGTAAAAAAAGTGAATTAATTAAAGTGTAAAACAACATGTGAAAGAAAATTTATTTAGCTAGACTTCCATTTTAGCATCTCACCATAGTAAACCATGGGAATCTATTGATTTCATGTTAGATAAAAAGACACTAATGGTGGTCTTGCACGCTTTTGTAGCACTGTGTAAGATAAAACGTTCCCTGAACTTTTGAATTAATTTGGATTTGGATTTTGATAAAAACACATTCCTAAAATAGTTTTCACATTTAGTCTGTCTTGTTTTCATACTTCTTACTTTACAATTTTTCTCTCAGTTCTATGGAAAGAAAACATATTTTTCAGTCTCATGTTTAAACCCTCTGTGTCTCTTCAATTGCTTTTTCTATAGTCCCTATACCTGGCTGTATTAGCACCATAGAGCAGACCATTTAGTCTCATTTCAAAGTGGCTGAGGCCCAATGCCAGACAAATTATGCATAATTCTCCAATTCCTCCTACTCCCCCCATTTCAAACCCTTTTTCTGAACTTACCCCCTTCTCTTCCCTCTGTGCCCTCCCCCTTCCCTGGTTCCAAAGCCCTGGGTCCACAGTCCGGAGGTAGATCACTTTAATTCTGCTTCATGGATCTTTTTCAAAAAGACCTGAGACCTGGAGACCCCAGAACCAGTGACCGTGGGCTGAACCCGGACCAGCCAGTCGGGCACCACACATTCGTAAACACAGCCATCATCTCGCATGCTTTCTTTTCTACCCCACACTTTTGTTCCCTCTCGATTAGACACAGAGAGTATTTGATGCTGCCCACTACACTATGTGCCCCTGCTTTGTTTGTTTTGCTAGTTATGGGATATTTGAATATGGCACATTTGACTCATGCTGTTGTTCAGTACATACAGTGGTCCAAAAAAAGTGTTTGGACATGTAAGACACATTTCAAATGTAAAAATAGAACAAAACTTCCAAGTTGCATTTATTTTAAATAAATATAGCACAAACACACGTTTTAAGCAAAACATTTCACAAAAACGTTTGTAAGGTTTCATATTATAAGAACAATAGGTATACTGTTCAAATTTAAGTAAAAAATTAGTTGGACATTTTCTGATTGTCAAACATTATTGGAATACTGTCCTTAGTTAATGTGACGAAATACACACACATGCATGGATACTCTGTTAGGACACCTGTATGTACTTGAGGAGAATTGACTTTATATTTTGACAAAAAATACCTTGAGACCAGTTGGTAAAAAAGAAATTGAAATAAATTGCAAAGAAAAATTCGGTTAGTTCTGAGGAACACAATAGACCAATCATTTGGCAATGCCACCACTTACATCACATACAGAAGTGGTGGCAGAAACTGTCCGCAAACAGTAAACTTTTATCAGATTCCGTTGTTGAAAAATTATTTAGAGGGTTCTCGTAGACGGCTATTAATTCAAGCCAGCAACATAAACATATAAAGCAAACATTATTACAGATATGTTATTAACTCGTTTCATTGTAATAAATGAATAGAATATTTGTTTATTTATTATATACATTGTAAACTTTCATTTAATCATCTAATCTGTCAAATCTAACACAACAATCCATCGGCTCTCTGCTACCATGTAATGTGCATGCTGAAATTTTTGTAAAGAACAGGATTGGTCCATTGTATCATTTGTTTGCATGTGCCACTTTAGTTTTTTATACAATGAAATTCATAAATTTTTGCTTGCATCTTATCAATTAAGTGTGACTTATGTGTCCAAAAGTGTCCAAATACTTTTTGGGCCACAGTATATGGTAAATGCAACGATGAAAAAGTTCTAAAAAAACATTCTCAGACACTATATTTGGATGGGTTTTTGTTTGTTTTGACAAAAGGAAATCCTGGATTTCAATGGGCTCTTTCTTCAAAACACTAATCTGCCCTAGATACATACAGTACATGTTTGTGAATGCTGATCACAAGCACCTCATACCAAAAGTTTGTTCTCCTCAATAGACATATAAAAGACTAAAAAAAAATGTCCCCCAAATCAAGCTATGTATCATCTTTTAAAAAGCTGGCATTATGCAAAAAGCAAGTATCAGGACCAAACACCACTTAATTCATGAATGGACCAAAACATAGCATGCAAAAAGCCCCTGGTGTGCTTAGCAAGACCTTCTAAACATCCATTGCCTGGTCTCCAGCAACCACCAATAAAGTGCAATTGGCTTAAGGCTTTCCATAGGGTGGATGAGATTTACAGTAATAGTGTCCCTAGGTGGAAAATGATTAAACTTGAGCAGTTACCTTTGGAAAATCAAATGAGCAATGGGTTCCTAGATGGTTACCATAGTGATGACCTTTACACAAGCCACTGATGGCAACCAGTAACATATTTTAGAAATGTTAAGAATTTTTGTCTTTTTCAGTCTCGCTATGAGCTCCAAGTCAACTCTTTGGTTCATGACAATAACATTTCAAGCGCAAACAGCTCAGAGGACATCACAGCATCAGAACTCAGAACAAACTTCATGGAAAAATACTACCATATATTTATGAAGGTTCCCAGGATTTCTACAAATTCAACAATTCACTAATCATGGGAAGCACCTCTGCTTTTGGGTGTAGTAGACATTTTCTTCAAACACCCATCATCCTTGTTATCCTCAGCCTTCTCTGATGATGAAAAAAAAAAGCCAATACTGCTGGTCTTAGCAGGTCTTTCAGCCTGGTCAGGCTGTTCTGTTGTCCGGTTAGGGGTTTTGTACACTTCTAAGCTAGTCAGGTTTAAAACCATTTTGTCAATCAGATGAGCACCAGCTTAGCCAGGCTGGGAAACCGTCTTAAAAAAAAGCTAAGACCATCTTAAATCAGCTAAGACAAGCAAACTAGTTTGAATCTGATGAGTAGTGATGAGGAGTGGCACAAGCAAAGCAGAGCACCCAGTGGAATGGCCCTGGAGCTTCACAGTTTGGGGTCATTCTCTATCCCCCTCTGGGGCAGCTCGTTCACACTATCACACCTGTCTGTCAAAGAAAAGACTTTACAAGCCACTGTGGAGGGGAAGAGAGAAGAGAGAAGGTTGATGGAGTGCAAAAGTGGTGAGAGAAATAAAATAAAAACCTGCTGTCACTGCGAAAATTACGGGAGAGAGAAAGGGTGAGATTTAAATGTACTCATTATAGCTTGTAATAACCTCATGCTCTGCCTTGACTTAATGACCATGTGTATTTTAAAGTTCTGAACTCAAAAGGAACCAAAGTGTTTTTCATCAGATGAATGAGGATTTAATTTGCTTAAATCATCCCTCTCTTAATAAAAATGGAAAAGGCTCAGGAAAGCTACACTGTTACACTATAAATTTTTCACAGGACCAGACCTTACCTTATATACATGTTTATGCTACATTGTGGGGACCAAATGTCCCCACAAGGATAGTAAAACCTGAGATCACCTACATTGTGGGGCCCAGCCTGTGGTCCCCATGAGGGAAATGGCTAAGAATACTAAATGTTGTTATTTTGAAAATGTAAAAATGCAGGGTTTTGTTTAGGGGTTTGATCAGGGGATAGACATTATCATTAGATCTGTATAAAATCCATGAAATGCATGGAAGACTATGGAGAGTCCCCACAATGATATAAAAACAAGTTTGTGTATACTGTGTGCAATGTTATCTAACTAAAATTACCAGCACTACAATAAAACTGGTAACTAGCTATTTGTTACCACTGTCATCAAAAACATTTCATGAATTGATTAATATGACTTTCAGAAAGATTCTGAAAGTGGCTTACACTTTTAAAGGATATCCCATTTAATAGGTTTTTACAATAGTAACAGTCTAGTAAAAGTAACAGTAGTATGCCATTTTGAAGGCTAGTTCACTACAGTACATTTTTGTAAGAGAACTTTCAAATATCTTCGTTTATTTTATGCATATTAAAATTAAAATTTGGGTTAGCAGGGTCACCTTTATTTGATGAATCAACAAGTAGTTTAACGTTAACCATCCATAATTCAATCCAAAATACTAAACATTTCGAGCAACTTGTAACACAGCCAACATGTCAGGGCAAACTATCAGCACTGCCTCAACTATGGCAATCTGTATTAGATGTGATCTTACATCTTTAGACAGTAAACACAAGTTTGGGTTAGGCTCAAAACAGTTTGAAATGTACTGCGAGTAAAGCCTACCTGAATCAGGTGATGTTTTCAGAGTGCTTTGGACTTTCAACAGGGTCCCTGTTTTTTGACAGCGTGAGCTTTGTTGATTTGTTAATTTATACTGACCCCTAGTGTTAACTAGATATAAAGTATGTGATGGCATCAAGTCATATATATATATTCAAAATAAATAATAAAATATATAATTTTGTCTGCCTCATTGTCATTAAAAACTGAAAACTCTGATTACAGATTAGATGTTCACCAAAATAAGATCTTGATTTTTTTTTAGACTTAATTTATTTATGAAGAAACATATTAATCACATGTTATCTACTTCTACCTCAAAAGAAACCCAGACCAACCCTTTTATCTTCAAAATCCATGTTTTAGAGTCTCCCCTATAAATACACGACATATTAAAATAAATGGCTTTACAGGTGTCAAATTATTTACAGGGATGAAGAAGGGGTGATCTTTCATCTTTTAGCTCCTTTGCTGAGCAGTCTATGCTTTCTGGGCTAGAAATGTTTAGGAAAATGCATTTAATAATTTTTTATTATGCCAGACAATATTACAATTTTTATAAGATCTTTAAATGATCTAAGTGTTTTCATATGGAATTTGCTAATTATCGCTCATTATTTCCAACTCTGATTGAATCGCTTATTCCCAATCCCATACAAACAAAATCCCCCACCACAATCCCAAAGAAGCAGTTTATTTACAGTCAAGCACAAAAGCATAAAGAGCCAGATAGTGTGTGTCTTTGCATATTATCTTCATGTCCATTTAAATGCATGGAGTGAAATTAAAATTAAATTATACATTTACAGCATATAGAGATTCATCTTAAACTCCTATTTTATTCCTTGATAATTTACTTTTGTCTTTTTTTAATTTATTTTTTGGCCTAAGAAAATATGCTTTGGGATTTTTTGAGTTCCTAGAAATTCTTTCAATACAATAACATAATTTTTTTTATGCAGAGAAAAATTTTAGCTTCTCTGTGTTTATTGTACAGCTCTTTTGAATACTTGATTCTGATCGGTCAAGCATTTGCAGCATTCACAGCATTCTGTAGTCAAATATTTTGCATAATGACTGCTTAACATGTCCCATACAACCGACTTGCTACATAGCTGTACTAGTTTCATGCCACTCATACCACCCTACGGTCTCTTTCTTCTCACATAATAAAATAATTTCAACTGAAATCAGTATTTCCTTATATACGTATATATATGTATATATATATATATATATATATATTTATTAAGTAGCCATGTGATAAATAGGATAATGTACAGTCAGTTGGTCTCTATTACAAAATAAACCCCTTTGGGTTTCTACAAGGCCAAGTTCTGAACATCCTGTTAAGATTTATTTAGCAATAATGACCAGCTAACTGTATTTTATCCATTACATTTGTTTGCTTGACTATACTTATACTTGTCCTTGCATATATATGTGAGTATTTGTTGTATGCACAATCCCATGGCAGTACTTGCTGACATTTGCAGTATGGTATGATTCATTTTTTCAGCACCTATGGTAACAATCACATGGTATACAGAGTTCCGTCAAATTCCACAATGGTAATGGAGTTTAATAACCAGGTTAGTTTGTCGAGGGCAACATTATTTTCACAATAAATGCCAGATGCACAACAGAAACCCCAGAAGGAAGTGAAACCCTGTGCTGATTCTAGTAGCATGTCCAGCCACATTGCAGTCATCAGAGTAGCAGCAATGAACTTTCACCCCTGGAGCTCTGTAGCCCTGGCTGTTGGCCTGGCTGCAGAAGGATTTGTAAGAGCATGACTTCATTACACCACCTAAGTAGACAAGAACAGTATGACAGCTTGATTATATATTAATGTGTTTTGATCCTCATAAGGAAGCTGTAACCTCCTGCTTCTAAGCTGGGGCCAGACAGAGCAGTCTGTCTTCTTATACACCAATCTAATACAGTGCTTCCTTTGAACACATCTACACACACACTAGAGTTGTTAATTAATTTTCTAAATATGTATCCCTCAGTGATTCATCACAAGATGCCCCAGATTTATTTTTAAATGTCCTCACCAAATTTTGTCTCATCCATCCATGTAAGAAGATGAACTATTGACTATGTTACCATTTAACTTACTGCCATGTCCTCGGACAATAGCACATGCATCTGAGAAGCTTGGACATGTTTTGGAACCCTGGCGATTGCAGTCTTCATCTGTAGAGCCCATGCATGTATAACACTGCAGTGCCTCACCTAAATAAAGGCAGAGGAGGCAGAATTCAAAGAATCAATTACATTTTTAACTCCTCGAGAAAAGGCCTGAAGTTATAGACTGGTACTGATCCAGAAATATTACTTAATTTATTATATCTTAAACCTATATATATATATATATATATATATATATATATATATATATATATATATATATATATATATATAATTTCCATCTACAGGTAGTGGACAGTGGAAATGGGGTGAGGTGAATGGACTCAAGCTGGACTCAAACTTGCACTGCCTGCATCAGCACCATGACTCAAATGTTTCTATTAGTTTTTTTTTAGTTTTTTTTACAGTATATAACTGCTGTATTGCTTCTGTTGTTTTAGTATGCACAATTGAAGTAAATTCACTATATCTCTCCAGTGCCAGATTCTGATTCAAACTGCTTGCATAATTAAAAAAAAATAAAAGGGTGAAGGCAGAAATAGAGGAGCCATATTACTTTTTAATAATATAATCAGATATACAGACAATGATCTTCAGCTCTGGAAACAACTTAAGAGGCCACTGCAAAATTATCAGTTTATCATTTAAATGGACTGTCATAAATTATATTTCTCTTCACAGCAGCAACTGACTCTCAACCGACAGTCTGAATGTCAATACAACCACTATTTTTGGGGGAGTGTTATCCATTTTAAGAATGAGCAGAGGGGGGGTGATGTTCGAGGGGTTGAGGAGGCCGATTGCACCAACTTTAGCGAATCACTGGCACCCCCCTTTACATGGCATCCCTATTCATTGCATACCTTGCATGTCGCAGCTTGATGATTAGTTCCTGGGCTCAAAGCGCCGCTCACGGCCATGCCCCGCCCCACTCCCATTCTTTCCGGATGTGCACAAGCTGCTCATGAAATCGTGGCAGGCACCTTTTACTTCCCAGACCCAATCTCTCGATGGTGGGACAAGCAGGGGGTATATGGTGATTCCCCAGGTGGATAATGCGGTTGTGGTGCACCTGTGCCCACAAAATGCCGCCACCTGGCGGAATCCTCCGAGACTCCCATCCAGGGTCTGTAAACTAATTTTGTCCCAGGCGACCAAGGCTTACAGTGCCGCCGGGCATGTTGCCCTCTGCACGCCATGGCTCTCCTGCAAGTGCACAAGGCCAAGGCGCTGAGAGAACTGCACGAGGGTTTGATGCAGGAGCTGTACTTGGCGACTGTTCTCGCACTCTGGTTGACGAAGGTCATAGCGCGGACTCTCAGGCAGGCGATCTCCGCCTTGGTGGTCCAAGAGCACCACCTGTGGCTAAACAAGTTGCATTTCCTTGATGTCCCCATCTCCCAGGTTGTCCTATTTGGCAACACCATCGTGGACTTTGCCCAGTAGTTCTCGGCGGTCAAGAAGCAGATGGAGGCCTTCCAACACATCCTGCCCCGGCGCAGATCAAGGTCCCGCACTCCATCTGCTTGTCGCCAGGGCCATCCCCATGTGTTGATTTTGATTTCGCCGCATGCCTGATGGGCTGCAGTACCCACATTTTCAAAGAAAGAGTGGTTTTCTCATTCCCTGGGTCACACACCCTGTGTTTATGGCTGTCGTTGTTACTATTGCCGGACACAGCACATTCACGGCAGGCATGGCGCTGTGGAGGTGGGCCCACCGCCCCTGCATGCACAGCTATGGCACACACCCAAGTCCAGGCAGTTGTGATGAGTCACGAGGACGGTCTTCCTTTTCTCCCGTCACTGACTGGTCCAATGGTGGGTATGCGGAGGGAGGTAAGTTCTTTGATGTTCCCCTCAGTCTCCTGCTCCGCCCCGCCACGAGGTCCCACCCACAGGTATGTCAGATGTGATTGTACCCTTGGTGCCCCTCGCCCAGAGCTTGGAGGCATGGCTAGCGCTCTCCAACCCGTCGCAATGGCTGACCAGGACCATCCGACTCAGTTATGCGTTTCATTTCGCCAGGCACCCGCCCAGGTTCAGACAGAGAATGCCGCTGCCCTACATGTGGAGATAGGGACCCTTCTACAGAAGGTCATGATAGCCTGTCCCTCCAGCCGAGATGAAGAAAGGGTTCTACAGCCCCTACTTCATCATGCCAAAGTAAGGTGGTGGGTTGTGTCCAATCTTGGACCTGTGAGTACTAAACCGGGCCTTGCACAGACTCCCGTTGAAGATGCTGATGCAGAAAAGCATTTTGGCGTGCGTTCGGCATCAAGATTGGTTCGCAGCAGTTGACCTGAAGGACGTGTACTTCCACATCTCTGCTTTACCTCGGCACAGGCCCTTTCTGTGATTCGCCTTCGAGGGCCGGGCATACCAGTACAAGGCCCTCCCCTTTGGTATGTCCCTGTCACCTTGCGTCTTCACAAAAGTCGCAGTGGCAGCCCTTGCCCCATTAAGGGAAGTGAGCATTCACATCCTCAATTATCTCGACGTCTGGTTGATTCTACCTCAATCTCAAGACTTGTGTGCGCATAGGGACCTGATGCTCGGGCACCTCTGCCAGTTTGGGTCAACTGGGAAAAGAGCAAGCTCTCCCTGGTTAAGAGCATCTCTTTTAGAGTTAGACTCTATGTTAGCATGCCTCACAAGCACGCAGTCGGTGCTGAACTGACTGAAGTAATTCAGGCAGAGAACGGCAGTCCCACTGAAACAATTTCAGAGGTTCCTGTGGCATATGGCGTCCTCTGCGATGGTCACGTTGCTTGGGTTGATGCATATGAGACCGCTCAGAACTGGCTTCAGACTTGAGCCCCGAGACGACACACATCGTGTGGCCATCATGCTGATCTGCTGCCACTTGTTCAGCCTTTGGACGGACCTTGCATTTCTGTGGGCAGGGGTCCCCATAGTGCAAGTGTCCAGGAATGTCGTTGTTATGACAGAGACCTCTAAGCAAGGCTTGGGCACTGTGTGCAACGGGCAAACAGCCGAGGGCTCCTGGACAGGGCCGAGACTTTTTGGCATATCAACTGCCTCAAGTTGCTGCTGGTATTGCTTGCCCTACAGAGGCTTCGGCCATTGATCCATATGGGGTATGCCTTGAAGTGGTGTTTGTTCACTAAGTGGTGTTCGTCCCAACGTGAAGACCCCCAGAGATGCACAGATGGGTCGGTGCTTTTCTTCCTGCAGAAGAGGCTGGAGGGTCAATTGTCCCCTATAGCGGTGCACCATAACACAGTAGATGGTAAGTCCCTCTGGAAGCACAAACTTAGAGGCATGAGAAGTCTGAATCTTCCCAGGCAGAACCTCGTGGTCCTGCGGGGCCTGTGTAGAGCCCCATTGGAGCCCCTAGAGTCAGTTGAGCTAAAGGCGCTCTCATTGAAGACTGCCCCTGACTGCACTCACATCCATCAAGTGGGTTTGGGACCTGCAGGCGTTCTCTGTCAGTGACACCTGCATGGATTTCTCTCCGGCATACTGTCACATGATACTGAGACCCTGACTGGCCTATGTGCCCAAGGTTCCCATGACCCTGTTTAGGGATCAGGTGGTGATCTGGTGGCACTGCCTCAGGAGGAGGATGACTCAGCCTTGTTGTTGCTGTGTCCGATGCATGCTTTGCGCATCTACTTGGATCAAACGCAGAGCTTTAGAACGCTTCTGAGTAGCTCTTTGTCTGCTTTGGAGGACAGTGGAAAGTGAGGGCTGTCTCCAAACAGAGGATCGCCCACTGGGTCGTTGACGCCATCACTTTGGCATACCTGGCCCAGGATGTGCCACATCTCTTGGGGCTTCGAGTACACACCACCAGGAGTGTGGCGTCCTGACCAATGGTGCCTCTTTAGCAGACATCTGTAGAGCAGTGGGCTGGGCAACACCCAAAACATTCACATCATTCTACAGTCTCAGGGTTGAGCCGGTTTCGTCCCGTGTGTTGTCAGGTACGAACAGGTAATTATGAGGTGCAACTGGCTGGGTGTACTGCTTGCGTACAGTGCCTTTCCCCTCCTGGAGGGGAAGACATGTGCTTTTTCCCCCCAGTCGAGTTCATGAGACTGTGGACCCTGGATGTCCTTCCTCCATAGCTATGAGGCAGGTGAATTTGGTGGAGAAATTTGATGCCAGCCCAGTACATGAGCTAGTAGGCCCTGTACTGGGATAGGTGCTCCACATGTGCTGGTTGCCTGTGAGTAACCCCATGTGATATATCTTCTGTGGTGCGGTTTTCCAGTTGGTAAACCCGTGTCTTCCTTGGGCAGAGTTCCCTCTGCCACCGGTCACCATGTTTGTAGAGCTCTGTTCCCTCCGGTTAGAACCTACCACAGGGACTTCCTCCACATAAGATACTGCCTGTCGGTAAGTCCATGTGACATATTTCCACACAATTCCCTCCCCTTCAGGCAGAGTGTGGTCTCCGAGGTGTCTTTCCCCTTGGGAAAGTTTAGCTAATTTTGGCGTTTCGTATAGGGACCCCTAGTGTCACTAAATCGACACAACGTCAACTGAGTGACTGATAGGTCAGTCTTGGTTACTGTCTAAACCTCTGTTCCCTGATAGAAGGAACAAGATGTGTATCTCTTGAAAGGGGTACCTGAATGAGTGATTGCGAGCCATCTCCTTTTATACCCGTATGTCCGGGGGAGTGGCATGCAAATTCCACTTGCCAATTCCCATTGGCCTTTTCTCAAAGATCAGAGGTGTTTGGGGCTCCCAAGAGCAACCCCTAGTGTCACTACATTGACACAGTGTCTCTGTCATTTATTTGCAGAAAATTACTACTGGTCAAAATAAAAAATACATAAAAAAACAGACCTCGAATAATGCAAAGAGAACAAGTTCATATACATTTTTAAACAACACAATACTAATATTTGAATGTATAAAGAGTTCAGAAATCAATGTTTGTTGGAATAACACTGATTTTCTATCACAGCTATAGTGCATCTTTGCATGTTCTCTACCCGTCTGTTGGGTGATTTATGCCACTCCTGATGCAAAAATTCAAGTAGCTTTGCTTTATTTGATGGCTTGTGGCCATCCATCTTTGTCTTGATCACATTCCAGAAGTTTTTAATGGGGTTTGGGTCTGAGATTAGGCTGGCCATGAGAGGGTTTTGATCCGGTGGTCCTCCATCCACACCTTGATTGACCTGGCAAAGACAAATCTGCCCAAATCTTGCCGAAGCACCTCCAGATCATCACTGATCCTCCACCAAATTTCACATTGGGTGCAAGACAATGTGCCTTGAAGGCCTCTCCAGCAAGGGCATAGCCAGGAAATTACATTTGGGTTGGCCTCAATAAAAAATGATGGGCCAAATTGTTGCCCAATTTTATTTATTATTTTTTTCAATAAAGGCTGCACATTCAAACAGTTCTTTCACACTTACAGAAATCAGAATTTATGCATTTTTTAAACTAATTTATAAATATATATTTGAAGTCATAGATTAATTTCAAATATTCTGTGTGGGCTTGGATCTAATTTGGGTGGGCCAATTCCACCCGACACACCATTGGCTATGCCACGCTTTCCAGGTCTCCGTCTAACCATTAGACAACCAGGTATCTGGGATCGATGAGAATCTGGGGGTGCTTCAACAAGGCTGGAATCAGGCAAATTCATCTTTGTGAAGGACGCATGAATCAAGCCACATACAATGTTCTGTTTTGACT
This sequence comes from Moxostoma hubbsi, assembly GCA_032164185.1. Taxonomy (NCBI): domain Eukaryota; kingdom Metazoa; phylum Chordata; class Actinopteri; order Cypriniformes; family Catostomidae; genus Moxostoma; species Moxostoma hubbsi. Next base: position 16,378,912 of record JAVLUX010000034.1, read on the forward strand.
ATGTTTCCCAACTCAGAGGATTGTTTTTTCCAGCAGGACCATGCTCCATGCCACACAGCCAGGTCAATCAAGGTGTGGATCGAGGACCAACTGATCAAGACCCTGTCATGGCCAGCCTAATTTCCAAACCTGAACCCTAAAGTCACCCAACAGCAATGTGAAAGACTGTTTGAGACCATGCCAAGATGCATGAAAGCTGTGGTTGATAATAAGCGTTATTCCACTAAATAGTAATTTCTGAACTCTTGCTTAGTTAAAACATTATTATTGTGTTGTTTAGAAATATATATTAACTTGTTTTATTTTTTTGTTTGTTTGTGTGTTTTTTTTTTTTTTTTTTTTCATTATTTGAGGTCGGAAAACACTATCTTTTTAGTTATTTTGAGCAGTTGTAATTTTCTCAAATAAATGCTCTAAATGACAATATATTTATTTGGAATTTGGGAGATATGTGGTGAGTAATTTATAGAATAAGACAAAAATGTTAATTTTACTCAAACACATACCTATAAATAGTAAATCCAGAGAAATCATTTTGCAGTGATCTCTTAATTTTTTCTGTATATACCCACTTCACTCTAGTTCAGTTTCCATGATGAGGCAGCTTTAAATGGATTTATAAAAATATCTCAGCTCTGTAGGTCCATAAAATGCAAGTGAATGGTGTCCAAAACTTTGAAGGTCCAAAAGGCATCATAAAAGTAATCCATACGACTGTAGTGGTATCCATATCTTCAGAAGCAATATGATAAGTGCGAGGAACAGATTGGCAGCAACAGCACTGAATATAAACTGTTGAATATAAACAAGAGGAGGGATCATGTGTTTGCAGTGTTTCCACCCTGTCTCATTTGGTGAACAGGACCGCACACCTGTTGGTTATTTGATTAATGTACTCAAAGTATAAAGCCGGGATGTTTCTTATGTGGGGGGGAATTGTGTGTTTGGTACTTTTGAGCTCCAAACCTAACGCTGCCGTGCTGGGACGTGGGTCGTTGATTGTCGTATTGCGCGCATGTAAGTAAAACTTGGACAAGGACATTTGTTTAGGTTACAAACAGGTAATTACATGAGTATCATGCTATAAATGTGGTTTATGAGGACATTTCTAGTTTCCCCATAATTCAAATCGCTTAAAAAAAAAATAAATGATGCAGAATGTTTTATGTGCTGGTTAGTTTAGGGGATACAATCTATAGTTCATACATTATAATAATCATTATGTCCTTTGAGAGTCCTCATAAGGATATCCGCACCTCATAAGGATAGCCGCACAATGTGTACATCTTTCCGCTGTATCTGGGTCACCCTCTTTTATAACAAAGACCTTCAGTTCACAGGATGGTAATGTAGAAAATCGAACCGTCTACATATCAGTATGTTTTAAAATGTAGTGCTAGCCCTAAGTTCATCTTTTTCAAAGCATTTATCTAAAAATTACATCCTTTGACTTCCAAACTTTACCAAACACTGTAGACATGAGCAAACCGTGGCTGCTGTCTAGAGGCCATTATGAATTCTTGTATGTTGTGCTGGTCTCAGTCTAGAGTTTTTTTTTTTCCTGAAGCCTATATACGTAGGTGAAATATTTCAGCTGTCATTTAAATATGTCCAGGCAGTTTTGGTAAAGTAAAATCATGTTTGAAGAGTAACTTTTATACAAATTTGGATGCAGGGTAAGAAATGACAAAATGTTTAAATTGTGGTGGCAAAAACTGCCCCATAGTGAACTGCTCTATTTTTTATGTTTGTAATCTAACATTTGTTACATTTTTATATTCTATTCTAGACCTATCTAGTTATGGGTTAAGTAATTTATTGCCTCGGCAGACACCTTAGTGACCTGTAGTTGAAGATATCTTTAATCAAGTAGGCAAGTGTTGTTGAATGTGGAGCTAATAGGAAGTGTTTTTGATTAAAAAAAAAAAACAGCTCTGATCTTACTGAAAATGAAGGAAAAGATCCCAATCGTACCTAAAATTTAAAACCATGATATACATTAGACATCTGAAATTGTTCGCAATTCATTTTTCAATTGATACAATTGAAATAACTGGCACATCCAAATTACACAATGCACTTTTATGTTGATAGAAAGCCCTCGTAAAGGGACTTTGGAAAGTACTTGTGGTACAGGGAGAGATTATCTCCTTTTTGGTCCAGTAGTCCCATAAAAAGTATTTCCAACACCAGCCAGGCAGCAAGCTCTTTGTAGCCCTCAATCTGTTTAAGAGATTGGTTTTACAGATTCCTTACAGTTAGTCCTTCAGCCCATTACAAAAGACAAAGAAGATATTCCCAGGCGAAAGGACACTCCATAGGCGCAAACTACTGAGCAAATGATACTTTAAAGAGACTAAATTAAATAATGAAGATGTGAACTGGAGAATGCATGAAACAGAAACAAGACAACACACAAGATTGAGAAGTCTAGACTGAAAAGCTAATCAGGATTTAACACTTAGTGTGGTACACATGACATAGAAAAAGAGAACAAAATAAGGGAGTGATACTCACTGTGAGCAGCAAGGAGGGTGAGGGACAGGCCCAACAGCACAAAGACATGGGCAGCTCTCATGTTGCCGGTGGTCTGTGGCTGTCAGGTTAGCGCACTGAAAAGCAGGTTGTTTGCTTCTAAAAACCCTGATCTTAAGCCCTGCTTGTGGAGAGCTAATACCCAACAGGAGTGAGGAGACACAGATTACCATCCTGTCCACTAAGGCCCATGGTTCAATCTTAAAATCTGAATGAACATCTAATCAGAGTTGAGGGATCTGTTGCTTTGCTCCACCCTTATAGTGATCTATGTTAGCCAGGTTTTCTGTAATCCTAATGCATCCTCTGTGTACAGTATGTTTACCAGCATGTCCCTTTGTGACTCAACCAATAAAATAGCTATAGCAAAGGCATTTTAAATGTGTGTTTGTGGTAGGAGAACTATGGAATTAATGAAGAGCAACATCAATCTGGTATAGTTAAGTTTTGTTGTTAATCTGGTTAATGCTGGTTCAGATGTGATCTACATATTCTAGTTTGACAGTACAGATCCTAGAAAGACATTACTATATTACTACTTCATACAGTATGTACTATAAGTGAACCGTATATCTTAACTATATGATTATAAATCTGTTTATTGTGCTGGAAAAAGGCTTTAATAAAAATACTTTTAGACACTATTGTGTTTTGTCAACTTATCTTTTATGATTTATTTTATAATTCTAAATTAAATTACATTTATTGCAGACCTTTTATTTTATAATTTTGTTACCACCATTGTGCTATCATTGCTGTTCTTTCATCATTACATAATAAAACAAATTCTTTGTTCTATCAATTACTTATTGTCTGCAGTGTTGGGTACAATCTGATTACAATGTAATTAATACAGTAATCAAATGACTTTTTAATCAAAAGTAGTGTAAAACACTACATTTTACATTTGGGTAATCAGATTGCAGTTACTGAAATTAAATTAAGTTTCTTTTAAATACATTACACATATTTCTAAAATAATATTTTGTAAAATAAAATTAGAATTATGTTAACATACTACGTATGTTTCTGGGACAGCTGAAGAGTTTCTAATGAGTAATTGTTAGGGAGAAATTTGTGTAGCTGAGTGTGGTAATATATTCATTATTTTGAATGTGTTGAGCAGAAAAACAAACTTTTCTGTGAAAAGTGTTTTAGAAAGTAAAGTAATTAGTAATGTAAATACTTTTTCCATTAAGTAATGAGTAGTTTAATCTTGTTACATTTCTTAGAAAAGTGATTAGTAATTTTAGTAATGTAGTAATATACACAACACTATTTGTAAGTAATTTCATTGTCTTTTCATGTTTTTTAATGTTGTTTACTCTTAATTATAAAAAAAAAGAACTTCTAATGAGTGAAATAATAGATTCTTACACTTTTTATTTCATACTGAACAGATTGGTTGAAATGCATTATGTGATGATGCTTCTTTGCTTCTGCTGTGCTGTTAATGAGATAAAAGTTCAAAAGACTCATGACGGTTTCCCGCTTATTGACATGGATGGTGAGGATTTCATTATCATGGGTCAGAAAATAAGAAAATCAGAACTGGGCCTGATTCACAGTGTGTTTAGAGTTCTAATCTACTAGAAAACTAAGCTCAACCCAGTTGGTTGAGAAATCAGTAAAATGGTTCAATTGTTCTTCATCAAACCTGTTCACTCACAGACAGCATGTCACTGGCACTAATATAGTCTGTATGGGGGGGCTCTTTAATGTCCATCTGCCAGCTAAATAATGCAAAGCTTATCATGAACATAGGATCATGTCAGCAAGATTAATTAATTGTTCATTACCATCTCCAAAACCTTTTTTAATGCCCTCATATGGGAGTGGGTCACATTATTATAATATAATTTCAGCCTGTTGTATATTGAATGTGTGTTTGTGAAATATAGATCAGAAGATGAGAAGAGCTGTATTGCCATCTTTTATTGCACTTTGTAAGCATGTCCAGTATAAATGGCAGATCTTGCTGCTGTGGAAATATCAGCCATAGCAGGACTGAGACAAATCCATTCAGATTAAATTAGCTCAAATCTGTATCACTAACAGTGACAAGTGGGCTCATTTATATATCAAAATAAAATCCAAAAATAAAAATCACACATCAGTTTTACTAGGAGACAATAAAACAAATAGCAGATCAAACTAACAGTATCAAAATCTGCAGTTGTGTTCCTTTACTATATTCAAGTCATTTTCACTATTTACAAAACTGTCAAGGCCTAAAACATGCAATTTTTCATGATCATGAATACCACTTTGTGACAACTGTATGATTACTTAGTCTGTTTTATATTATATATTTATTATTCTCTATATTTCTGTTTTCAAGTTAAGACTAGGGTACCACAGGAATCAGTTTAACAGTCCATCAGTGGTTGTCATGGCAATGGCATTCATAACCACACACTCACTAAAAACAGGTACTCTCTCCCTTTTGCTCTGTGAGCTATACAGACTCTTAAAGAAATTCTCTGCTGATGGGGAGTACTTTCACAAGACCCTACATGTAATATACATTTTGTACATTAATACATCTAAATGAAGTGGAAGTAATTACATCCAGAATCTGTTCTCTCATTCATAGGGAGTCCAATGTTGAGAAGACATCAGTAGTGTGAGACCCACAAAGATAATTTGGTTAGTTCATTGTTCTGTCCAACAGAAAAAAGGAAAAATAATACCGAACCCCACAATCTTCTTGGCCCTTTGTGGTATGGACAGAACTAAGTCTCTGGATGGCTAACTCTTCCCCATCTTGGCAATTAATTCATCACAAATTTTGGTCAGTTCCTCGATCTCTTTGTTCTGTGAAAACAATCAAGTATGTCAATATCTGCAGTTCAGTGGTAATTTGGCTTCTAGGATGGGTGTGCTTCACATGAGTATTGATATCGAACACAGTTATTATATATATTTTTTTTCCTTAAAAAGGAACTGAACTTGTAGTTAATATAATAACAACAAAATAATAATGAGTTTAATCACAATAAATCAATTGAAAGCCCCTAGCCATGCAAGAGCTGTCTATCACAGATGAGCAGATGGATTTGTGAATATTGTCTAACCTTCTGTTCCAGCGTGCGCTCCAGTGAGTCCACCTTCATATGTTCTTTCCTTAGACTGGCTTGATATGCTGCCTGCTCCTGCTTGGCTTTGGCTCTCACCTGAGCAATTTCAGAATTTGCCCTGCAGTTGCCACATAGTCAAAAATATGCCATCACTTCATAGTTTAATAGACTCTTAAAAGAGCACTGACTGCATTTATATGCACAACAATATGCTAGTAACTATGAAAAATCAGCACATTAAAAATAAATTGACAACACAAGAAAACCTTGTTTACATTAGATTCGAAATCACTGTTTTTTTTCCAAACGAAATCGGCCTCATGGTTTATGTGACTTTACACGTTGTCAGTTTATGCATAATTGGTGTACTGTAAGATTATGCACGAAAATGCACTTATGCACAGTGTGGAAGTCAAACCCTAATTAGCAGAGCCGTCACCTTTGTTGTTCCATGCAATATAAATCCTATCAGGCAAAGCAGATTAAAAAACATCCTCATTGTGAGAGATCTGTACTTACTTATCCAGTTTCTCCTCGGCGTGGATCTTCAGGGCCTGGTAGCGCTGCTCCTCCTTACGGACACGAGACAGGTACTCCTGAGCACATTTCTTCAACACTTCCTCATTCTAAAAGAAAGGTGAGGAATTATAATATTATTCACCAATATCTTAACCTAGAACAGTGGAAATATCCTCACTGGAAGAAAAATATCAGTGCAAAGAACCAGATCCCCATTGTATGTGAATGTATGAATGTTTTTTCACATTACAACTAGGGATGGGCATTTTGGTAATTTTTTCTACTCGAGGGGCAATGACATGTGCATAACTGTATATATAATAACATGTCTGACAAACATCTTTGGCAGCTGCATTGCGTCTTGTTGTTCAAGTGTGTCGTCTATTCATTATTATTGGCTGTTATAAAAGAATATGTTACAAAATGTACAAAAGTTTGCATAATCAAAATATAATGCATCATATTTTGTCATTATGTGAAGATTCACTGCCCAACTCAATGAAAGAATGAGAGCAACACGCATATGTCTGTTCTTCCTTCAGGTTACCATAGTAATCCTAGTAAGCGCCCACCAGTTGTTGTTTTTTGTTTTTTTGTGACTGTCTATTTTCAAATCGTGGTTGGCTTAACAGGAAACACCATAACATCACGTGTTTAATATTCGTTTTAAGTTGAAGTTCAGTTTCGAATTTGCTGCATTATGATCCATTTAGCTGCACTCTGTCTAGCCGTTTGAAACACTCGCCTGCTGTATATGTGGAGCTTCAGTGCGTTGAGTCCACTCACTGCCACAAGCCTGGTGTGTGTGTGTGTGTGTGTGTGTGTGTGTGTGTGTGTTCAAGTGTTTGCTCCTGTGGTGAAAGCCGCGATGCTCTGTATTGTTGTTGCTGATACATGAAGCATTTCATTCAACTCGGAGTGTCAGAATATTCACCTTTCAACGGGAAAGTACAACGAAATGACACTTCATGTTGGACGTCTAACTTGGAAACTCGTGAAGAAATCTTAAACTCTCATTTCGTTAAGATGCAGGTGTGTGTTACATCATGCAAACATATTGGCACCCAAGGCTGAGAGGTTTACAGTCAGTGACAAACATTCACTTTTATTATATAATATCCATTAACGAGTCAAAGTTCTTACATTAAATGATAATAAAAAAGTGTTTAGAAAACGTTTTGCAGAGACAGGTGTTCAAAACACGGTTAATTACAATCTCTTTTGATTATCGTAATGATAGCATCGTCGTATATCAGTTTGGTTGCTATGCGGCATCTCTGACAATCAATGTACCCCTCAAAATCACAACTTAATCAGTCTCGAAATTAAAAATAAGCTCCCTCTTTGACACATATTGAGTTTAGCTGTCAGGTAATTGTCACTGAATTTCAAATTAAGAGAAAAGTCACATCATGCATGATCACCATCGATCATCGTTTTCTTCATCGATCATAACTCAAGTACTCGTGACCATCCCTAACTACAACACACAAAAAGTGGGGTGAAATCTAGTAATTATTACTGAACCTACATAACTATTTCTTTATTATTGCTATTTTACACATTTTAGAATAATAGTCATCAACATGATGAAATAACAAAAAGTATGGGAATTAATAAATGTTCATTAAACATTTTTAAAAAATCTAAACTATCATATATTTTTACTTTCTCAGTAGACAACCATTGACTAGACTACAACAGTGCACACTCCAAGCATTGTCTCACCTTCAACTTTGAGGTGCTTATTAAACAGTATTAAAGGCATTTCCATGTATGCTGGCTACTTGTCGAAAAAAAACAATCTAATAAAATACATTTATTATTTATATTTGTCAAGAAAACTAATTTCAAGCATTTTAGCATAAGCCTTTAAATCAAAAAAGTTTTAAGATCATGAGAAACATAAATTCAGTCAAGTGTGTGGAGACTTTTGACTGGCAGTGAGCATGAAGCGACTCACCTTGCGGAAGCCTTCCAAGATATCTTTCATCTTCTCATAGCGACGGAACAAATCAGCCAGAGATTTCTCCACAGAGTTGAGGTCAGCCAAAGCTTGATCCTTCTCCAGAATCAACTGCTGGATAGTGTGATCTGACAGAGTTTTCTGCCTCTGTTCACCCTCTGAGACATACACACAAATACATGAAAGTATTATAAGGTCATATTCCAGTAACACAACTACATTAAACAAGCACACACTCACATACACACAAACAGATGTTCAAATCTGCTCTAAGGAGAACGACAGAGAAGGTTAGTTTTATGGTCCTCTAGGTACATCAGAACTGAGTACTCTACATTATTACATCTACAGTGCATTATCAAGGATGACATGAAAATGCCGGACGTTACAGACAACACACACACTGAACGATGGGCAAACCACTGAGACACAGGATGAGAGATGAGAAGACCTTTTTTAAGACTTACTCTGCAGCCAGCTGCACTATAAGTCAAATTTTTTAGACTTAGAAACTTATATCGAAACTATCGACTATCGAAAGAGAGGAAGCCCGTCCTGCCTGTCACTATCAGATGTTGTGGATGCAACACAAACAAAGAAAATGAAAAGTCGTTGTTACTTACCAGGCATGCCTGAGTGATTTATCAAATATTTATTGGGAACGTAGGGAGCAAAACAGAAAGAAGGGGCTGCATTAAGTTAAGCCAGCAGGGAAGAACATATGTGAGAAGCGTGTCACAAATATGGGTGAAATTCTTAAATGAATGAAAGTGTCGCAAGAAAGAAAACTAAATTAAAAAGGTGGTGAAAGCCAGACAATTGGCCAAGAAAATGAATTAAATAAACTGAATCATAGGGGGAAAAAAAATCAAAGTGTTGTTAAATAACAAAAAAAGAGTGAAAATAAAGTGAATAACACAGCTGGGAAGTAAAATATCAAGTATAGTATTTGTTTTTATTATCATGAAGAATTTAAGACATGAAAAAGGGAGTGTTTCCAAGAAGTTTTATTTTCAGTGCAAAGAGAGAAAGCATGTCAACAAGGTTAAACCAGACACTGAACATCAACACCTGGACACAACCTACAGTATTTACATGCTAGTAAATACTGAAAGGCAAAGAAATTAAATTAACTTGTCAGTGGGTGAGGCCTGGTAAGGGGCATGTGTAAAGGACATGTTTGAACAGAAGCGTGTGAGTTTTCTGAGGTTGCGAATGCACGCCAAGTAAAGCGGCAAGTCAAGCGGAATATACAGGGATACATGAAGATTTGTGCTTTAAACTGACCAGTGTTTGGGTCCGGATGCAGGAAAGATTTGTCTGTAATGAAATGAGAAATCAACAAAAACTTAATGCATATGTGTGTTGATGTAGCGTGACTGGGGAAGAGTTGTGCATGTTCATTTATAGTGTTGTCGCAGAAGAAGACCAGCAGACAATAACTGTAGAACAAAAAGTGCCTGAAAGTGTTTATAAAACAAACAAATCAATTAATAAAAATCGCCAACAAAAGATTCAATCATAATTAGAAATCAAGACTCACCAATCATTTCTGCAATAGTCTTCTCATACTCCATAACTATCCTCCTGCAAAAAAAAAAAAAAAAGCAATTTAAAATTCTAACCTGTTCCAGAACTTACTGAGGTGCCTATAAAGGAGCACTCCCAATGTGAAGACTGTTCTAAAAGGTAGGTAACTTAATTATGCTGTCCTCTAATGATACCTCTTTTTATCCAAATTCTGAGGCACCATTGCATGTACTGCATCCTTCAGGTTGAAGGCAATTCTAAAATGCATTGCGAAGAGATCAAATAAAAATAAATAAGATGGCGGATAAAGAGAGACAAATATTGATTATAAATACATGTATATTTAATTCAACACTGAAATGTATCAATAAAAATAGTTGTTTAATTAAAAATGTATTATTTGCCCAATATTTCTGTGCTATGTGTGTTTTTGCTTATTAGAGCATCGTGTCTCTTTTAAATAATTTAAAGTCAAGTCTCCCTCACACTATTTCACTGCTATTCTAGTTGCTGCAAATTTGTTACTGCTTTCAGTAACTTACAATGTTCCATTTAATTTAGGATGCTCCCTTGGAAGGCAGCTGCCTATGTAGGCAGTGGACAGTGATGCATCTTACTAGGTTTCGGCACAGAGCTCTAATAGCATTCATGATGATCCATGCTAATGTGAAAATGACTTAAAACACATCTTAACAAGTGAGATTACATTAAGAACAGGGAATTTATTTCGTCATGTCATGTGGGAGGGTCTGGAGTTGGCCACTAATGGCTGGCAGTGGCAGAGGCTGGTAGTATGGCATGCTTTGAGAAAAGTAGGTTGCCAGCACAGTAAGCGGATGGATTAGCTATGCCTTCCCTCAGCCTCTTAGGCTTTACTTATCCAAAACCCAATCAGGCTAATGAAGCAAGCTCCATTCTTATCCACACTAACAAGGCACAGTCAATCTGGCCGTAATCCCCAATTCTTCCCGACTGGCTTGTTCACTCTGCCCCTGTTCAAGGAGCTTGAAAATAAAAAAAAATTGTCTTTTGAATTACACAGATCTGCATTCTTGATTAATGGTGCACTGAGCAGATTCTGAAGCAAAAAAATGGCAAAACAGCAGATTGTGAAGTAAAAACTACTACAATCCATGATAAAGTGGCATTTCAGTGTGTGACAGGCAAGTTACTCTACACACTATGTTGTGTTTTCTAATTGTTGCCATCAAAACTACAATTATCTATTCCCTCTACTGTCTCCCTCCTCCTGCCCCGACCTCTGGCACATCTAACGCTTAAAAGCCCTCTTTAATTGGTTTTCTGCTTGGGCTGGACTTCTAAAAAACAGTAGGAAAGAGATAAAGAGATTTAGAGGTGGACTGAGGTTAATATGTAAGCTGTTTTGTGAACTCGGAATGGTTTGGTGCTTCTGAGGTGTGTGGCGCATCAGCAAAGGAACATCATCAATGACAGAAATACATAGTGAGTGAAATGTTTTATTTTACTTTTGGCATTTTTGAAACTTTTATTGATTGGAACAGTATAGAGAGAAGGAGACCAGCACACTGCTACATAAAGAGCGGTTTATTTGCTCTTTAATTAAAATGTATGTAGCAGTGTGCCGGTCTCAATTTTTACTATGAACTGTAAACTTTTTTGATCATGCACCTGCCCTTATTTGTTCTGGATGTGCTCACACATCCTTTATTAACAGTATAGAGAGGGCAGCATGGGTATGACACAATGGGATCGGGAAATGACACAAGCATGAGCACCACCACTCAATGCATCATAGAGTACACACACCTCATCTCCTCCACTTCACGTCTGCTCTCCTCGTACTTCCTCTTCCATTCCAGGACTTCTTTCTCTTTGACAACAATCTTTAGATGAGACCAGAATCATGTCACACACACAGAGTATGAAAATCAGTGCTGTTACATCAGCGAAGATCTATACTTTTCTCTTCACTCATTTTTTATTTCGTATAATGTATGTTTTTTACAAATATTTGGACACACCTAAAATTATACTTTTTATTGTAACCACTCTTTTTCAACATTGTGCACATAAAACTTTACAGTATATCATCTTATAATAAGGCCCGACAAAATCTGCAGATTTTCTGCACTGATTTTGCAGGGCACATTGAGGTGAATTCATCAGAAGGGACTTCAACATAGTAAAATGTGTTGTATGAATTCACAAACATGCAAGGGGTGGGGGATGTGTAGAACTTTTGTTTATGATTGACAGTGAAACTGCAGTAATCTACACAGCATTCAATGGAGTTCTGTGCAAACCAATTCCTTGTGGACCAGCTAATATTTTATATAATATTAATTTCCCCATTTTTACTTATTTACTACTATTCTTAAACACTTAATTCTATGTAAACCTTATTCTTCATTGATAAGCTCATAAAGGAATGCATTTAATTGTCAACAAATACTGCTGCTTTGATTTATCTGTACCTTAATGAGAAAGTGGGGCAGAGCATAAAGAAAGATGTCACAACATCTTAATATGCAATAAATAATCATATGCAATAAATAAGTTTCTTCTGGCACATTTAATAAATCATTCATATATTTACTAGAATGTGAAATGAAATCTCTAGGATGACTGCAGTGCATTTACTGTAATATGGCATCATGTATTGTTGAAAATGTTGTCAAGAATATACCTCTTCTCGGGCGATGCCCAGCGAGTGGTCCATGTCATGAGGCAGATGAGGGCTTTCCCCTTCACTGTATCCTGTTCGAGAATAAAGAGAGCTCTTCGAAACTCCACTGTCTCCAGGTGAGGCCATTTCTCTCTGCTGCCAAGGAGAGAGTTGTGGAAAAACCATTACAAATCTGTGAGTTTAATTCTGTAAATTCATTCATTCCACACATCTCTGAGGGAGGCAGCCCATCATCTACAGCAAAGCCATAATTCCATGGAGATCAGGCTCATGGTTTGGATTCAAATCACTCCAGCCGTTAAGAGATGAGATTTCAGTAAGTGACTGGCCCGCTGCATATAGCTGGAATGTTGTGTGAGATGAGACCTGCAGGAGTACATGTACTCTTTATGTTAGTTATTAGAAATCTAATAATGAGCAAAGTTGATGATCTAAAAGCCTCTATTTGCATATATCCTAAAGAAAATACAAACAAGCTTTGTGAATATCTGCTCTCTTTACCATAACAAACAAATAGATCTTAATCAATGTAATATCTGACTTCTTAAAATTCTATCTGTAAAGTTTGAATAAAAAAATAGTTGTGAATGCATTTACAGATCGCATTCATATTCAGATGACCTTTTTCTGTCCAGAGATAGATAGTAATTAATCAATAATCATCATGTGTAGCCCTTAAACCCACTTGCTGATGAGATCTGATTAATTCTTCCTATCAGAGCTTGATTAGGAGATTTATTGAGTTTGGCTCTTATACAAGGTAGGGGGCATTTGTTAGGGTACAAATACAGAATGCCCATCATAGTATGTTTGGTCTGAAAGAAGCATTTACAGCTAATGCAATTTATTGAACCACCTGGTTCACAGTGGTACCCATAGTACAAAGCACAGGAAGTACCACAATTTTGATTAAATCCAACCCTCTTGAAATGATGGGTAATCCATTAGAGTTGGAGGCTTGATCATGGCCTTGGTCTGGATCTGAGTCTCAGCTTATGGTCTCAGATAAGATCACAGTATATTTCCAACCTACTAAAGGTGCAAATTACTACCTCAACCGCAGGTCAGAGTGGAATCTTCGCCATTACAAACAGTTTTAATACAAACTGAAATGAGAAACTATGGAAAAATAATGGAAACCCATTACGCATTGACCGGGGAACTTCTCTTGCGACGTGCTGACCAGGAAAATTCTCTTGTGAGTGACTTGCTTCTTCCAAGCAGCCTCATGATCTCCCATACAGTACATTGAATGAGACTGCCACTCGAATTTCGATTTTCAGTTAATTTCATTGTTGTGCAGTGTCTTATTTGAAATGTGTTCTGGCTTATTTCCGTTGTGCTGTGGCTTTTCTGTTGTGTTGTGGCTTAATTGCAATGTGTTGTGGCTTATTTCTGTTGTGTTGTGGCCTAATTGCGTTGTGGATTATTTCTGTTGTGCTGCGGTTTTTCTGTTGTGGCTTAATTCTGTTGTGCTGTGGTTTTTCTGTTGTGTTGTAGCTTAATTCTGTTGTGCTGTGGTTGTTCTGTTGTAGCTTAATTGCAATGTATTGTGGCTTATTTTCATTGTGTTGTGGCTTCATTGCAAAGTGTTATTGCTTATTTCCGCTGTGATGTGGCTTGACTGTTGTGTCGTGGCTTAACTGTGTTGTATTTGTTACTGTATTACTATATTTGTTGTGGTTTATAACCATTGTGCTGTTGATTTTCTGTTGGATTGGGGCTTAATTGTGTTGTGGTTTATTAACATTGTGCTGTGGCTTTACTCTTGTGTTGTGACTTAATTGTGTTTTCTTGTGACTTATTTCCATTATGTTGTGCTGTGGCTTAATTGTGTTGTGGCTTATTAAGATTAAGATTAAATTTTATTGTCATTGTGCACAGTACAAGTACAGAGCCAAAGAAATGCAGTTGTTTTCGCATATCCCAACTAAGCTGGGGTCAGAGCACAGAGTGGTCAGCCATGAAACAGCACCCCTGGAGCAGATAGGATCAAGGGCCTTGCTCAAGGGCTCAACAGTGGTATCTTGGCGGTGCTGGGGCTTGAACCCCCGACCTTTCAGTCAGTAACCCAGAGCCTTAACCGCTGAACCACTTTTCTGTTGTGTCGTGGCTTAATTGTGTTGTGTAGTGGCTTATTAACATTGTGCAGTGACTTTTCTGTTGTGCTGTGGCTTAACTGCATTGAGTTGTGACATATTTATGTTGTGCTGCGGCTTTTCTGTTGTGTTGTGGCTAAATTGCTTTGTGTAGTGGCCAATTTCCATTGTGTTTTCAGCATTAATTTGCTTTGCCATTTGGTTGTGTTGTGCACCTCTGGGCCACCGTAGTGTTCCAGTCCAAGAGGACAGCATCTGCAGTATATCATCACCACCAATCATAGACACATAAACATACAGTATTCAGCAGAGGATCCGGAATACTGCAGAGAAACTACTCTCAAAACAAATGGGAGGAAATACTATAAAAATGTATATGCCGGTCTGAAAGTGTTCAGTACAGCAGTGGGATGTAACCCTGACTTCTTTAGAGCAGTTATACATGTAGAGTATTTGCATGAATTATGGTTTACCACTACTGAAAAGGGTAAGAAAAGAATATGTCATGGAGAATGTGGTAAGGAAGCATGTGAAATGTGTCTGCAAGAATAATTCGGGTGAGATTTAACAAGTAATGTATGTTAGAATATTTAATATTCTTTAAAAATTAATTCAGGATAGTCATCAGTAAAACTCATTACTTCATAATACAGCCATATAATAAAAATGTACCTCTTTTTCTATATAAAAGAACTCCATAATCCTAAGATTTATCTGTACTATGCCAAAAATACTTTTGAGACATTAAGGCTATAGCTCAAATCTATTTTGGAAATGCAGTCGAGGCTATTCAGGGGCTGAAACTGTACCTGTGGTATACGGGACATCCTGCGACAGAGTTTGATATCTTTCTCTGCAGACTTGCCTGCAGCCTTCTAAAGTACAAAGATATTCATACTGTGAAACAAAATCTAACTATGATGTCACAAGTGCAAGACCTGAAATTTACAAAAAGTTTTGTGATTTGTATAAGATGTTAAGTACATAGTCATATTAAATGTGTCTGGAACATGAGAGTTTATGCATTGTTAGGACGTACGATGTGACTTCCTTTCACTGCCTGAGTTTAGAGTCTATTTTTAGTTAAAGTTTGTTGTTCCTGGTAAATAAAGCCATTCAGAATGACAAAGGCAGCACACTCATGACATCTTAGTTCACAGTTAAAGAAACACTGTAAAAAAAAATAAAGTTTCTTAATCATTTTTTTGTACTTGTTTTTCAGTTAAAATCTGCAAACACATTTTTTTTCTTGTTTTAAGCATAACTTTAATCAAATTTGTGAGGTTTATACTAAAACAAGAAGAAAAAATTATATTTACCAATGGGATAGGTCAAATGTGAAAAATTGAAGATATATTCTCTTAAAATAAGTATTATTATCTTGTTTAAAGGATGTCTAGACACTTTTTAACTGAAAAAGAACACAAAATTACTGATTATGAAAATTAGTTTTACAGTGAACATAGAGGATAGGAGAAGAATTATATGTTGTTGTTTCTAAGCCTACTGTATTTAGCACTAGTGGATACGGATTATGGTGGTTTAAACTAATGGTGGTGGTTCAGGGACACTGGGGTTAGCATAAAATAAAAAAATTTAGTTGGACTGGAGAGGAATTGTTTTCTGTTCATCTTACTTTAACCATGTGTGAACCATTGAGATTCCAGTGGCGTGGGCTGGGCTTCTTGAAGCGAGACTGGGATCGTGCAAGACAACATAATAAGAAAGGAGCAGGAAGAAAATATGAGAGGTTTCAGAGGGGTTGTGTGCATGTTTGTGTATATGAGATCAGGCGATTAGTCTGTTCATTCCATTCCCTGTATAAATGCTGAAATTGAGGTGATGGTCAGATATGCAACATGACAAGTTTGAAGGTCAGAATGAAAGCAGATCTGATCAGAGCTAAACTTTACATGAAGCCACACCAGTGGCCTCAGAACAGGCATACACATGGTCTGTATGCCCATTGTATTCCAATGAGTTAGTATAAATTAGTCACAATCGAAATCAGGAAGTAGCCAGAATGTGACAAGAATTATGCCACAAATAGCACCGTTCACTATTAACTTTCTGCTTAGGAAAATAATAAATAATCAGAACAGTATATTTAAAGATCTGTATCAACATATCATCAGAAAAAAATTATAATTTCTATCAAAAATTTCTCACCCTCATGTTTTTCCAACCCCATATAACTTTCTTTCTTTTGTGGAACACAAAAGAGGTGTTGAACAGAAAGTTTTATATATATTTTTTCATTGAAAGTAAATGGTGACTAAGATTAATGCTAACATTCTGCCTAGTATCTCTCTTTTTGTGTTGCACAGAAAAATAAGGTCATATGGGAACAACATGAAGGCAAGTAAACTATAATAGATTTTTCATTTTTGAGTGGACTAACCCTTTATTTTTTATTAAAGTAGGGTTCCAAGTCATATTGATATTTGTCTTTATGCATCTCATGTCCAGGCAAACATGCAGGATTGTCACAAAGCCCTGGGAGAAGACACACCGCTCTTGCTCAAGAGGATGCTGGATTGGGAGAAAGTAGCACCAATCAGGGGGTAGGAGCCAAGTTAGAGATATCAGATGGGGAGAACCAGAGGGTGAGATGTCACATCCACAGTATGGTGAGGTTGTTTATGGGTTGGGTATGTATTTACACTCATCCTAAAGGTGCAGTCAGGGGGCTAAGTTCAAATGGGGATATCACACACGTGCTAACACACACGCTCTCACACCCACACTCACACACACAGGTGCAGGCTGGCTCATTGCAGTACCTGAGGGGACACAGTGGACAAAGAGGGGCTCTGAGAGATGTTTTTGGCTACCTGTAGAGCCTCTATCCTCAGAGCTGCGAGCACCAGCTCCTCCTGGGTCATGGGGGAGAGGAGGAGGAGTAGGAAAGGGACAGTGACCCATGGAGTGGGGGCAGGGGGCATAGAGGAAAAGAGGGGTTAGAGTTAAACTGCTCCCACTCAAATACTAAACCTGAGGGGGACAACGTACATACATACAGACAGACACTCAAACATTTCACTATGAAATTTATGAATGAGGTCAGATCCAACCATCCCTCTCAATATTTTTATTACTAGGGGTATAGTTAATTTTTCTGCATGCTGTTCTTTCTCATCCACGGTCATGTGTTAAGCCTTTCAATTAAGCTCTTTTGAGGGCGAGACATTGTGAGAAATAGTGTCCGAAATATACAGTAATTAGTACTTCTTCAAAAGTGCTCATTGTATCATCCTGGTACCTTGTGGACACGACTCAGTTTTCAGGCGGACTGATATAAAAAAAAATGTGTATGCCCTTGCTCCCGGAAGTTGCGTAAAGACAGACAATCGGATATGAGTTTGCTAGATTGAGAAAGTGCTTTCCAGATTTGTGTGTGATATGCATTAGACAGACACTGAACGGACTGTGGGGGGTTTATGGACGTGTCATTTGAGACTGAGAGTAAACATCTGACCCCAACATACAGTATGAAGACAAAACAACCATGAACAAAGAAAATGAGAGAAAAAACAAAAAGGCAAACAAGGTACATGAAAAACAACTGGGGGACAAATACACAGTAAAATACAGCTGAGGGAAGATATACACACACACTCACAGTCACACATGTCCTGGGGAGAATAGATAGTTAGCAAGCAGGCTTCTCTCTACATACCTGCAGTTTTTGTGCAAAGGCAGTGGGGTTGGTCTCTGCCAGATCAGGCTCCAGGTAGCTGAGAGGGGAAGTTGAATCAGACACCCTGTCTAAGAGGGGCAGATTTGAGGTGTCCATGGGGCCCTGGACAATGGACTGTAGTGGGGCCGAGAGCAGAAGAGGGACAAGAGGAGTGGGAGGTGTCTGGGTGTCAATGAGGCAAAGCAAGCTCTTATTTACCCTAGCGCATCATAACACTTCTACAATGGCTTTTTGAGGTCTATGAATTAATATTATGCAATGCTGATTCTGGTCAGGACATCTTATGTCATGTAATATAAGCTGTACGTAAAGAATAAGAATCATCTGGCCTCCCTATTTAGCCTAAAAATGAAAATATAGTTTGACTGTAAATGCAATGGACTATAAATAAATAAATAAATGAATAAAGAATTGCTCCATCTTCACAAATGTGTTACACCTGTCCAAGACTGTACAGTATATACTCCACATCTGAGGTAATGAAATAAATGCACTCTTTACAATAGTATTGACCTATGTTTCAGTGTTTGATTGGCTTGCACTTACCACTTCATCTCTCTCATTGCTCTGTGCTCGACTCTCCCTCTTTCTGCTTATCTCTGAGGACACGGTCTCACGAGTGCCACGTGGTGGCAGCACAGGTGATTTTCCCTGCGAGATCTGAGCCTCCATCTCTTCAAAGCTCCTGCGAAGAATTAAATAAACACAATTAAGCACAATGAATACACTAGCAATTTAAATCCATTGTTTTAAAGCCCTATGAATGCTTAATTTTATTTTTTAAGCTTTTAGTCCATGTCTGTTAGATTTGTAGCCATTTATTTTGTAGTAATAAAAATTACATACAGTACATATATTTTATCAGATACTGTGTGTTTTTAAAATGTACAGTCTTTCATGTTTGGGGACACTAAAAATGTTGATGACTCATCCTGCAATCAAGAGTGTAAACGAAAATGTTCTCCTATAAATGGTCAGTAGAATGAGAATATCCCCACCCTCTAAATGCCTCCTGCCAAGCCTATCCAGGCAGCAGTCAAGGAAAATATAAATCCAAGTCACTCTTACAAGAGACTGGTGAAACATCGACTATAATATAATACAACATTTTTTAAATGTTGCTGTTCACAATGTTAATTTCCTCAGAATATATTGGAATTTATGAATGGCTGTCAATGGAGAAAAAAGGCTTTTCGCCAATATAATGCTGAGATTATGGCATCAATCATTTGGGGCTAAAGCAAACTGCCAAAGCATACCAACCAAACCCTGGCACCTTATTTGCAATCTGTTACAATCTTTTGCAAATTATTATTAATGCTGTAATAAAAACTAAAGCATACTGAACGTTGGATTGGACTGGACAAAAAAAAGGAACCATTCCTGCACAAACTTCATGTTTCAATCTGAAATATGCCAACACAGGACAGAAAAATGCACTTGTAAAGCGATTTCATGTGGTCCAAGAAATTGTGTATGTGTGTGTAGTTTACCCAGTGCAGGGTGAGTTAGGCTCTGAATCATGCATGCTAGAGCTCTTCTTTGGACTGTCATTCACAGAGTCCAGCTTTAGGTATAGTGAGGGTTTCTTCATTAAAAGGGGCTGTAAACAAACACATATACTGTATGAACTTGCACAAACACAAAGGACAGTAATCTAGCATTAGTTCAGTTTCTGTCACACACATTATGTTTGTCTATGGGTCAGGTAGATACTTACAAGTGTAGAGGAGCCAATCTTTTCCATGTACTCAATCTCAAAGTCTGTAACTGCAGAGTAGACATCAGAGGAAATGAAAGATGTAAAAAGTTAATTATTTTATAAAGGCTCAATTAAAGGCTTGGAAATATTATATTGCTGACAAAGTCAAGAACATTCTTTCTATGCTGATCATCAGTTCACCAACTGAAAAGACCAACATGAGAGTGACACTACAATTCATCTGCTCCTCTAACAGTGACCCAGTTAGTTTCAAACAGAAACTGCCCCAGGGTTTAACTGGTTCCCTGTAGGTCAAAGGCCAATAAAATGGATCAGTGTGAGGTAATTTGGGGTTGCAGCCAAAGAAGGATCATTAACACCGTTGAGTTGATTAGAATTTTTTTTTAGATATTTGAGAAAACCAAAACTACAGTAATGCCAGTCCTATTCATCCCTGAGCTCTACATATATTTTAATACCTGGAAGTAATTTAGCACCAGAGACATTAGGCCAAAACGACTTTATATTTTTAAATATTTTTTACTGTGTGTGGGGGCAAAATCTAAGCAAAATTAGCTAAACATCTAATATAGGAGCAACTAAAGGACAACAAATGTGTAGAAATTTGTGAATGATGAGTGTTACAGTTCTGCTGAATTTTCTGCAGAGTTCTGAGGGCGCAAATTTGGTGTGGGCCTGCTCATATTTAGTGATGACAGAGTGATATGATGACTGATTAACTCACCATCCGTTTGTGAGGGTAAACTGCACTCGTTGACAAAAGCTGTAAAGTCAGATGGCTGAGGAAAGTCATCAGAGTTCAACTCCACCTCCACGTCATGTCGAGTTGACCATTTCTGATTAGTGGAGGAGGCAAGTTTCTCCTCATCAGTGGCGTGATCCTGTGAAGGGTCAGGACTGGTGTCAGATGTGTGTTCCTGCAGGTGATGATGTGGGTGTGAGGTGGAGGGTGAGAGTGGAGAACACACAGGACAACACTGTTATGATATGAGGTGACAGCGAAGGGGACACACAGACCAACCTCACAATGAATGTCTGCATTAGTGACTGTGCCATAGTGAGTGTGATTGCGTGCATGTGTACAAAAGTGCATGTGTGATTGTGTGCTTGCATTTGAACTCACTTGTGCAGACTGCTCAGTAATCGGAGACCTCTTTGGTGACTTCTTCACTCTAAAAGTGCTACTGTTCAAGAAAACAAGACAATATTTTTTAAGTGCTGTGCTAAGAGAATCAACTTGGGATAATAGACAAAACATATTTTATTGGGACATTCAAGCATGTTTTGTGTTTTCCAGCTAATATGCATATAAATCTTATAAGTCTTCACCAACCACCCAGTTTGTAAACACAACATTTTTTTTAAGAGTTAAAGTTCGTTTTTAATTGAATCATACATACTGCTCTGTTGTTCTGATAAATGTTTAAGAAAACCTTTGAACAAGTAATTCTACCAGTAAATGGCGCTGTTTATAATTAAGAATTAAATTGTATGAGTTAGTTAATATCTTAATAGTGCAGAATAATATGGATTACATAAAGATTACATTATGATGAGTGCTTCTATTAGTTTCATATATGAATGTTACATTGTGCTGTTTTTTATTTATTTTTTATGTAAATTTGACTGCTTTTCTTAGGGCGTTTTTAGACCTGTAGACCATTTGCTTTGTTCCGAAATGGGGACTAAATTGTTACAATGTTGCATTTTCTTCTTGGTTCGGTTCGCTTTCACAAGGTAACGTTTAAAAACGGACCAAAACTATGTCAATAACAGTCACGTGTGAGCAAGCTGTCCCCTTATTGGTCACTATGTTTGTGCGCTATTCCGGGATTAAGCTCCTCCATTGATTTACCAGCTAAAATGATATGCCTGCAGAAAATTTGTCAACCATTTAAAATTTTCGAGCATCGCCAGTTAGAGGTTGTTCTCCAAATACAAATGAACCATCACTCCAATGGATATGTGTTGTAAAGTTTCCGTCATGGTTATATTTATCCGTCATTATTTGCTTTTGCATTATTTCTCCATTGAAATGTGCCTGTTCTCCAATTTGTATTTGGAACACAACCTCTAACTAGCGACACTCAAACATTTTCAAAAGTTTTTATTTGTTTAATTTTTTTTTACCAGCATATAATTTTAACCAGTGTATCAATGGATGAGCTTAATCCTGGAACAGCGAACAAACATAGTGACCAATAAGGGGACAGCTAGCTCACATTTGACTTTTATTGAGATTTGACTTTTTAGTCCGTTTTGAAATATGCGATCTATGAAGAAAATGCACCATTGTAACAATTTAATCCCTGTTTCGGAACAAAGCAAATGGTCTACAATTCTGAAAACGGCCTTAAAATATTTGTTTTTTCTGAAATAAGCTGTTATTACTGATTTATTTCAGTTCTCTACTTACAAGAAACAACAGAGAGAAGAGAAATTGCTGGACTTCCTGTTATACATAAGATCAACATAAAGACAGGTGACAGAGAGGCTGACACACTCAGTAACAAGTACTGACAGGCACAGTCATCCACACACATCCAGAAAGATACAAGGAAACACGATAACATTTGAATGACAAGCATTGTTACACAGTGCACAAGAGAGAAATAAAAATCAACAGAACAGCACACATTATGCCAACATTTAATGAGAAAATGGCTGCAGACTTACGATTTTAGAGGCTTCTTCTTAATTTTGGCAGGTTTGTTCTGGTTATGGTCCTCCAAATCAACAATGTTATCATTGTCATTGTCATTGTCATTGGTGGACAGGTCAAAAGAAGCAGACTTCGGAGGTGAATTTCCTATATTGTTGGATGATTTAAAGGGTTCGTCATCATGGGATTGTGTGTCAAAACTAAAGGTTCCTCCAGACAAGCGAGGAGAGTTGGGGATCCCGCTGTTTGTAGAAAATGGGTTAAAATTAGGGTCATCCCACTTGCTTGGGTCAAAGTTGTATGACGCCTTGGGGATAGGGATATCATCATTGTCATTTGAAAGCGGTTGGATAGGTGCATTGTCTAGCTGCTCTGTCTGATGTGGAGGGGCCTTCTTAATTCCTAGTTTTGGCTTTCTAATGGGCATCTTGGCTCCTGGCTTCTTGCCCAGTTTTTTGGGTGGAGGAGTGTTGCTTTGCGCCTCTCCACTCTCTTCTGAATAGTCAAACTCCAGTCTGACTGGTTGACGCTTTATGATTGGCTGTTCCTCGAGGCTGAGGGGTTGTTCTGTAGGGGATGGGGCACAGGGCTCCTCTACAGCAACAGGGGTGCTTTGACAGGAGTCTGAAACTGATGTAAAGTCAGCTTTCCGGACCAAAAATGGCGAGTTTGCAACTTTACTGTCTCCTGTACAGAATGGGTCAATGTTCTCAAAGTTGTCTGGATTCCATTTGTAGGAGGCACTGGGAGGGATAGGAAATTCCTCTTTAGGGACAACTGGGGCCTCAGGGTCAACTGGGGCCTCAGGTACTGGATCAGCAACCTCTGTTTGGAGCTGAGCTGATATTGAGGCAGGAGCAAGTGTGACCTCCTCAGCCAAAGGTGGCGGACTCTCCACTCTAGATTTTAACCTGTTCCTCCTTAAGGTACCAGCAGGGCTAGCACTAGGGCTGGGTGAGGCACTGGCCCTCTCTTGAGTTTGCAAGGGGCTTTCAGCATGGGATTTCCCCGTCTTCTTCTCTATCGGCGTGCTGCTAGAAGCAGGTTTGGGTGAGGAATGCTCTGGGTTTGAGTTCTGCCTTGAAAGAGGCTTCTTCTTCAGAGAAGCCGGACGGGGCTTCTTTGCCCTGCGGAGGGTTCCTGGTGCACTCTCGGTTCCTGCACTGAAGGACTCTGTTCGTGGGTGAAATGGTTTGTCAGATGTACCTCCAGAGAATTTGTCTCCTGGGCTCTCTAAGTCACTAGACTGTAAGCTTAGAGAACGGGTAAGAGGAGCACGATCCTGTCGGCTTGGCGGCCCATACTCAAAATTTGATTCTGGGAAAGGGTCAGGAGCAATTAAGTGGTCAAGGTTGTAGATGCCGCTGGCAGCTATTGGTTTGTCCTCATCAAAGACAATAGATTGAGAGCGACAAAGAGTCTGAGCTTCACTGGCAGAGGGGTCATCAGTGGAAGAGGCTGAAAAAAGAAAGAATGACATTATTACATTTACATTCATTCATTTGGCAGGCAATTTTATCCAAAGAAACTTACAAAAGAGGAATAATACATCATAAGCGATTTATCGCTTTAAGGAGACAGCAGTATGAAAAGTGCTGCGTTACAAAGTTTCACTAGCATCAAAAGAGTAGTATTTAAGACAGATTCGAGTGCAACAAGCATATATATATAAAAAAAAATGTTTTTTTAATGCATGGTTAAGTGCTCATGGAAAAGATGTGTTTTGTCTCCATTAAACATTTGAACAAACAGAATTTGCTTTGAAGCGGTTCACAAAATAGTACTCACAGTACCATGTCTCACAGACATATGAATATAACTTGAGTTATATAAAAATTACAGACATGAATCGAAAAATTTAAGAAGTAGAGAGAATAGACGCAGAGACTATTTTTGGCCTTATCTTGATAAAGATTCCATGGTTGAAAGAGAAAGCTTAAATGGTTGTACAGCACATCTCCACTAGAGGGAATGTGCATGGAGTAATATGTATGAGTAAAATATGTATATTTAACACAATTATCTTTGTAAAACACCCCCCTTATATTATACATGTTATATTTGTACGTTAATTAATCATATACTGTACATATTGAATAAATGGCTTACCGATTGAGATGGGTATGCTAGATATGATATAACTGCACAACTCCCCCCTCATTGCATTGCAGTATGCAAGAATAGCGTTCGGATCTGTGCCTGAAATTGTGCATCATGGCAGGTGTGGCATTGCAGGTGTTGTATCGAGCTGTGTTTCCCCCTAGCCCTGAGAGGGTATGGGGTTATGGTAATGTTTAGGGTAGGCAGGGTAGTGTGGGTTAGGGTATGTAGGGTACAGTAGGGTAGGGAAGGGTTAGGCTTAGGTTTTTGCCTTGGATCTGAAAGCGGAGAATGTTACCGTTAGATACTGCTCCCCCGATACAGATCTGCTGGGGGGAACAGAACCCAACAGGGAAACAGAGTTTGACACAACACCAGCCGACTTCGAGCATTGCAGGTAAGTATCTGTGCAATTTGCGTGGTCAGCTCAAGGTGCTTTTTATGTCACATTTGACACTGTTAGCATGGTTCAGCTCATCTGCTGAAAAAACATCATGCAATAATGTAAAAACAGGTCTCTAGCAAATGTGAGTGAAAATTACTGCATGTGAATGTGGAAAATGATTTGGCTACACCGGATGTCTGGTAACGGTCATCAAAGCTTAAGAACTTTTACCATCAGAATCAAAACTCCCTGTGCATCTAACCTTAAATACAAATAATGTTTTAAACTGCAGGAAAAAAAAATAGACAAACAAAAACCATGGACGACTGACATGTGCGAGTCTAGCAAAACAGTATAAATTTTACTTACAATCACTAAGCTACATCTCATAGCAGTCTGCTAGGCTGGCAAAAAAAGATACTTGTGTGACACACGACGAATGAGTAGATGTATTTTTTTAACCGCAAAAGATAAAAGGTAATTTCATTGCATATTTATCTGACCTTTATGACAACCATTTTGGTGTTTCTACACTAGAGGGAACACAAAATTATTTTTGCCAGTGAGAAATACATGAACTGGGTTTGACTGTTATTTAAGACTGTGATGAAATTAAAAGAACGGTAAATCGCAGAATTTTATTTGCGTACACCCATTGTCATCTCACGTACCCACAGAGGTATGCGTATCCCAGTTTGTGAAACACTGGAGTATTCCATAACAAAGAGCTTGGAGCAGGTAGTACTCCAGTCATTAATGGAAATGAAATTCCATGGCAGTCTTTTCCATCATTTTCTTGGAATTCAAGTTTTTGTACAGAGCTACATGGTGGTAATTAATAAAACAAGCAAGAACTGTTTAAAAGGCATGAAAAGAAACTTGTATGTATGATAGGATGAAAAAACATCTGTATGCTTTCATTTAAGCTCAAACCAACAAAAAATAAAGGGATAGTTCATCCTAAAATGAAAAATCTGACATAATTTACTCACCTTCTCCTTGTTCCAAAGATTTTCTTTCTTCTGTGCAACACAAAGGGAAATGTTAGGCTAAATGTTAGGAACTAACAGCCTCAGTCTTTATGAGAACAGTGTCAATATTCTTCTGTGTATTCCACGGACAATTGCCATGAGGGTGAAAACATTATGACAGTATTTACATTTTTAGGTGAAATAACCATTTAAGATCATTTGTGCTGCGTGTTGTGATGAAATGGAGGTCCAACCGTAGCCCCTCTCTCTCACCTGTATGTCCTAAAGACAATGCCTCTGAGCAGGTGCCAGGTGGCTCTGTTGCGGGCAATGGTGGGGAAGCAGACTTCACAGGGGTAGTGGACTCAGGGGTTTCGAATGCTCCATCTGAGTCTGAGCTCCTACAGAAGAGAATGAAGAGTAGATTAAATATAATATCAAACATCGGATCTGGTTCGTGTCTGCATACAAAGCTGTATATCCAATCAAGCACTCAAATGTGGACAAACAAATTAATATAATTTAATGAGGCAACATTTAACTGGACATCATAGCTAATATTTGCACTAGATGATCAAATAAATTCAGCTATTCCCATATTAAACAATCATTCATGGTGTTCCAAACCTTATAAACAAAGGCCTGCATCAGCATATGCTCCTTTCTATTAGTCCCTGGTAGATTATTATAGGTGGAAATTAAAACGCTGAACCTGCAGCTAAGAGACCAATAAAGGAAGCTCAAACACGTATTCTCAGCTCAGCCGGGAATACGTGTTTTAGCTTATTTCTCTCTCATTCACTATTTTAACTCATCATTAAATTATAACCTACAAAATATCAAAGAGGAGGGCTCTTTGATCATTTGTACACATATATATAACACATTATATTGTCATTTTAGTTCATATTGTTAATTCCCATGCAGATTTTTTAAATTTGATACAACAAAATGTGGGTTTTTGAGAAAAAAAATGTGCATCCAAAAAGGCTGTTCTACAGAAGGTCGATAACAACATGGATACATTTGTATATATTCAGCAGCAGTTGAAATACAGCAACAAAGGCGTATCCACAGACAGATGTGCAGACCCCCCCCCACCCAGTGTCACCGCATTAGTCCCTGTCTTTGATCGCCTCTCCCTGCGGTTACCCCACGCTCACCTCTGCCTGCCTTGGATCATGTAGTCATTTTTAGAGCTCCAGCTGATGCGCCGGAGGAGCCCTAGAGTTGGGTCAGCTCCATCCTCTCCTGGTGTCCCACCCAGCAGAGTGTCCCAGCCCCAGCGAGCCCACTGCAGCGGAGACAGAGCCTGCCATGCACTCACTGCCATGTCTGCAGGCAATTACAGCTTAACCTAATGCTGATTACTCCTCTGTATCGATTTTATTGTTTTGTGCACTAGGTTCTCTCCATGCCTCCTTTTTTAATATCCTACACACTCTCCGCTCTATCTGTCTCTTACTGATGGTGGGCTTTATCCCAATGGAACTGGTTGCAGATCCTCGCCTCTTGCAGACTCACTGCACCTCTCTCTCTCTCTCTCTCTCTCTCTCTCTCTCTCTCTCTCTCTCTCTCTCTCCAGTCTCAGACACGTTTTCCCTCCCCCACAGTGAGCAGAAAAGCAGACATCCCACTCTGGCTGCTGTAGTTTAAGGATATATGCTCAAAGATAGCAAAAGCAGGTTTTTTTCTGCCTATATTGTAAGCATTTTCTTTCCTCCTCTTGCCCATCTTTGTCTTTCTATCTCTCAGGCCACATGCATACTAATCCGTTTTAAATGTACATTTTCAGTTTCTTAAGGTCATCATTTTCCAAAGTTTGCATTACTAGAAACAGTTTTTAAATGCCTATTGTAATTCTAGTGTAGGTGAGAGATGTACACATAGCAAAATCAATGCGTAATAGTAATGTGGATGTGGCTCTACTTCTCTGTGCTAGAGTCATACACTCAGTTTTGTTGCATCAAACTCTGATTAATGTGTTGATGCCTTGACTTGAGTGCAGTGAACACACCTAGTCACTGATAAAAAAGACTGGACAGTATGCTGGTCCCCATACTGGTGAACTAGTGTCCCCGTCAGTCTTTTCACTAGCTTAACCAGCAAGGCATCCTTGGTCGACCAGCTTTACCAGCTAAGCTGGCTATGAAAAGCATGACTGGTCCCAACCAGTTGGAACAGCACCAAAGTAGCACTCACCAGCCTAGACTGGTCAAATCTGGTCTTTTTAGCAGGTGTGATTCTCCATTTTATCTGAAAAGATCTAGTGCACACCTAACAAGCATAAACCACATTGAACTCCCATATCCCTTATTTACATTAGTGCCATCTTTGATTTTTGATGGAAATGAAAACGAGGCTGTGAGGGATAGACTTGCCATCTATTCAATGACATGCTCTGTATAAAGCTATCAAAAAGCTCCTAGATTGTGTTGTCTGGAGTTTTTTGTCAACTGAAATTTCTTGGAAAGATTTTTTTTTTTTTTTTAATGGTTAGCAGTGGAACGATCCAAAAACCCTTTAAACAACTGTATAACCCATGAAAGAGACTTTACGTCTATCCCTCACAGCCTCATTGTCATTGCTGTCAAAAAAAATGATGCCGCTGTTGTGACTAAGGTATATTGCTTCTACTTCATGGAATAGTTCATACATTGCATCCTTTTTCCATAAACTGGAAGTGAATGGTGACGGAGGCTTACATTCTCCCTAACACCTTTTGTGTTCCATGGAAGAAAGAAATTCATAAGGGTTTGGAACAACATGAGAAAAAGTAAATAATTTTTTGTGAACTCTCTCTTTCACATTAATTATTTCAAAAGTGGTGGTGTTCTCATGCAATTCCATGGTGCCAAATAATATTTTTCCAGTAGTCTATAATGGGTGATCTATCAAGCAACGATTCATTAATTTACATAACTACAGTATATTTATAATGCACATTATAAAATATAAAAGACTACAGATGTTTTCTCCTTGTTAGGACATTTGAGTGGCAGCAATTCACAGAGTATATTTGCAAAATAGGTCATGCACACATACAGGTAACCTCAGCAGAGTGACTAGCAGGAAGTACTCATTACCTTTGCTGACCTGATCAGCCCACACAATGCTCCCTCCCAGAACAGGAGAGGATGAGCAATAACATGATGTCATTCCAAATGCTAAAACTTACACTGTGCAAAAGGGGAACCCTGGGATCTTCACATGTGCATTGTGGATCATTAGGGGTATAAATCAATGGACAAAATAGAGGTTCCAATAATATTCATACCGAGTAGTTCAATGCCAAGATCAGTGGTATTTCATGCCCTTATTTGATAGAGGAAATTAGAACAATACATATAATTATTCTATGTATGGCCATAAGAAGATTACAGTATATCATTATGCAGATAATTATTCTGATTGCTTTGTTTTTTTCAAGAGAGTGATCCAGTCTAATTTTCAGAGATCCTGTCTAATTGTACAGATTTCAGTGTGTTAATGGCACACTGAATTTGATGAGATGAGATAATTAACAGTTGATGAGCATTTCTGCCCTGTGTGAGGACATTTTCACATATCTGGCAAGCACACTGTTGCCATGGTGACATTGCTCTCTAGACATATGCTCCCATGTGCTAGACAACGCACATACTGGCAGCTTGCAGAAAATATTGGCAGGAGCCTCAAACCCTCTTCTCTTTTGCACAAAGTCTGTTAGCACATATAAATAAGGCATACCATTTATTTTGCGGAATGGGAAAATAAAAAGCTGATTTATTTCTGAAAAGTCTGCTGAGGAAATTAGGTAGAACATTGTATAATCAAGCTTACGCTCCAGTCGAGGGTTTTGAAAAGGAAGAATGATTCTCCCACATCTTAGTCTTTATATCCAAAACTCCCCTCTACACATAATACATATCTGTTTCATTGAAATATCTTACTGAACATATTTTATTACTGCCACCGAGACAGGAGTATTTGCAAATCTCCAATAGTAAATTGTAAATGCAGGACTGGTGCTTTGGCACAAATAGGGTAATCCTCTGACTATGACTGCTAGTATCTGCATACACTACAAGATCAATGCACATTTCTGCTTTTAGTAAACATTAGCAATAAATAATACTTCAGATGTGATGTGAAAGGCAGAGGGGAAATGTAACAAGAAGGTGATTGGTTTTTGGGTGAGCCTGTCTGCCTGGAAACAGCCGAACTTTATGGCACAGGACAGACAGTGCTGTGTTTCAGTCACAAACACTGCTGTGAATGTGACAAAGCTAACCTGAATAAAAAATAAATAAATAAATAAAAGCCATTACTCTGACAGAGAGGAAATTAAAGAAATAACAATTTAAGGAAATAACAAGAAGAAAAGTGTTATCGGTCATTAGCTATTACAATGAACCCCACTATATAAACTTCTGTGAATGAATGAAGAAAATATTGCACACTGAGGTGATGCAATACTGCATCAGATTGTAGGCGATTGTAACTCTCCATCATTACAAGCATAATTATAGTGAAGCATAATTACAAGCATAATTAAAGTCACTTATAGTGACTTTAAAAATATGATCTTGATAAATCTTGATCAAATCTTTAAAAATACATAAATGGTGTAATTTGCCCATTTTATGCAGCAGGACCGAAAGTATTTTCCACCTACTGTGGTAATGACACAGAATGACCAGGAGAGGGAGACTAAAGAAAACAGTAACAGAGGGAGAACGAAACTGGCTGCGAACAGCCATGTTCCCTTTAACCTACTGTTTGTTTACCCTTCTTGCATGCCATGTTTCCATCCCTTAGAAGTTCCTACATTTCTACTTTTTATTTAGTGTCGGTATTTTATCATTTGAAATTGCTGCTGGTGATCATGTTTAATGAGTAGATAACTTCTTTGGTGGTTTACCAACCAGAATTAAATTTTAAAGTGTATAAATGTAATCCATGGCAGCTCAAGTTGCTGTTACTGTATATCAGTATGGAATGTATAAAATCCTTTCCATTTTGATAATCCATGATTCAGTTTAAGATGAGACATAATGTGACGCAAAACCAAAACACTACAGATATATTACAGGTTATTAAAGGTGAAGTGTATAATTTCTGTGCAACTAAAATCACCAAACAGAATTGCCAGAATAATTATTATAAACAACAGGTTTCCTGAACATTCTGCTCTTGGTCAACAAACAGAAACTCAAACAGACCATTGGTTGAGCCAATATTGCCATTTTAGGCTGGTCAGTAATCTCAAACAAACAGAGCAATGTTTTGGTAGACAGTGTTCACACTATTATGAAGAAATCAACCAACAAATGACTTACAGTTGCATATTAAGCCGGATCGCAGAAAGCATTGTAACAATTAAAAATGTTGACATCACTTTTAATTATCACATTTAAGCCTTTTTCATATCTGAAATGCTGGATGTCAATAGAACAAAAAATGTTTGGACAGCCATTAAAACTACAGGAGCAAGGTTCCTCAGCAAAGAACTGTTTACCCTATTCCTCTCTAAAAGGATGCAGTGATATACCAGCTTTCACTATGTTAACATTCAAATAATTCAGGAACGCTCTCAATACTTTATGTGTTCTGGTTCTCCTGCGGCACTGAGATTACTTCAGGGTCTTAAAGGCTTTAAGGAGTGTTGAGGGAGACATGCAGACAGTACCAGACTCAGTCATACATGCATGCATCATTAGATCTACCCGGGAAATCTAAAAAATTACTCACCCCATGTTGCTCATTTTGGAACAGGGTTGTTAAAAGACAGGGTGAAGATCTCATGCACTGTTTCATCTGTACCCATTGAATGATAAAACCTTTTCATTAGCTTTGAGTTTTACAACAACATGTCCCAGATATCAAGGAAGTAACAGAAGTGGTGGCTGGCTAGAAAATATGTAAATGTGCTCCTAGTTAATGGCAATCAGTGGCAAACACACAGATATGTTGAAATGTAGATCTGTGAATTCAAGTACATGTTTACAGCCTCACAGAGTTGATGCTTAGCTTAGCATGAAATCACTTACCTCAAACCTGATGGACTAAAAAAAACTCCCATTTTGATTTCATGGGGTGCATGCGGATGCTTTTAAATATAGCTCTGTAAACAAAACTTTATCAATGGCTTTTGAACCAGCAAACGTTGAGTAGCACTATCTGGACAGAAGCTGGATTAAAGCATTGTAAATAAACCACTATAGGTGTCAACTTGGTCCCTGGCTACTGAAAGACATCTCAAAAATGACAATCACACTAAAGATGTTTATTAAATTCAACTAAACTAATAAAAGGATTTAAGTAGATCCAAACAGCCTGGTGTAAGATCCAGGGACAAAGAAGTCATGATCCCAAACCATTTAACCAAGTCTAACTGAAAACCAACTAAATAGACAATAACAAGGATTAGCTCAGGTTTGAAGATTGAAGATTATAGATTTTAGGCCAAAGGTGCACAAGGTCAATTGAGTATGTGCTTTACGTTAAGTTTAAGTGAAGCTGGTATTTAGTAAAACTGATAACAAAGTAAGATACACATATGGATTGGAAATAATGAAGCCACGTTTCTCTGTTGAATATATACAATTCTGCTTATGCACATGTGATCAAACACTGTAGAAGGTGACCTTTGTCTAATGCAAGTGCATGACAGTTTCTATGTAGAGAAAACATAATAATAAACAAAAATAATGCAAGCACAACATTCATCATACAATGATTGCAAGATTTGCATGTAAAAAATAACACATTTTCAATACTTAATGCCAGATTTATAGCTTTGAAGCTCATGATAGAAATTTCTACCATCAGAATGTATTGTATAAGCCATTAATATTGGTAGGTCAACCCAATTTAAAAGCTACTGATATAAACGTTTTTAGAGATGAGGTTCAAACTGCCACGTAAACTTTGCAGGTGTATTGCTGTTATATAAGAACTCTCAAAAGGGATTGCATAAGCCAAACTTTAGACATGCTTAAAGCAGTGTTAGTCATAGCTGAATGAGCAGCACTGTATGGTGGTAGTACACTTCAGAGCTCATGCAACTTTAAACTTCCCCATCATCCCCAGCTGTGTTGCTTATAGCAACAAATTACAGACATTTTTTGCACAAAGGTCAGTTCCAATAATAAAATGACCATTGTGACTGATGAGATAAGATTAAAATACAGTATAATGACTAAAACATAACCATATGCTTTGGATACAAAGATACAGAATTCTTTATACTGTTCAAGTGGCTGGACATAAATTTACAGTAAGCCTATACCACAACATGATCACACAAGACCTCGACATAACCCTGAATTTAACCCCGTATTACAGAGTTACCAAGGGCCATCCCCCATCAGATTTTTAAAACAATTTTCTCTACAGACGTTTAGGTTTAGGGTTGGGGTTTTGGTTAGGGCATATGGTTGATAAAATATATAATTCCTTCATAACTTGTTTTAGGCACCACTCTGTGGACATTTCTCCCTGAGACTGGAGCTCAAATGCACCTAAATGTTCAACAGAACGTCCAGTTTCGGTCAGCATTGATTCTATTTTCGATAAGCACAAACAGAATATAGCATAAAATCTTTCAGCCTATTGTTGCCAAAATCACAATTAGATGTTACTATAGAAAAACACTTCCATCTATACTTACACAAAATGTAAACATTTTTGGGAGACTTTCTAAATCTGCCTATTCTGAGTATCTAGATCATAAAAAACTCTCTCTCTTCCCCATCCCCCCTTTCCTCCAACACATCTCAGTGTTCTATTTCAGCACCATCTCTCTCTCACTCTCTTGCTTTCTTCCTTTCAATGTTGAAGCATTAGCCTCCATCCCCCACAAAAACACACACATCTCTCCCTTATTAAATATAGTAATTACTTCCCCAAACAGACGTCTTCAAGACCTTCAGACTGAAATACACACACACATATGCAGACTACACAGAAATTTTAAAATGCACACACAAGAGCCTTTCTACTCCCAACATATGGTATATGTAAATAAACATCATGCATGATCATGACACCACAAAGACCAAACAATAACAATCCTCTTCATTTGTGATTGGCGATTTTCTATCTCTGACAAACACTTGAAAGGATTTGAATGATTATGTGAATGGTTACACATGCATCACTGAAAGTATACTCACATCCATTCAATCACAGTTATTCAACAGAGGCTAAAAACAGGTGAGCTGTACATTTGGTAATAGACACTTCCACCAAAACAACAACACCAGCGACGACAATGAGATCATCAAGAGCCTTCCCCTCTCTGCTGTTCTTACTCACATGCTCTCAGGGCGCTCCTGCGAGGGACAGGGGGGCTGTCCGTTCTCAGCGGACTCCACTGCTCCCATCCTTTGCTATATGATCTCCACTGGCACCCGTTGCCCTCCTCCTCCCACCTCCTGTACCTCCTGTTCCTCCACGTCTTTTCGTCCTGAAGGCCCTTGGGCTGGCGTCAGGGCAGAAGAATGGAAGTTGGCTGGCTGACACAGGCTGCTTTGCTATAGTAAAGCTGGACCAGATGGCATCAGGAGCATGAGGCTATTTACGCTCAGCCCTCAGCATCCCTGTTCACTCTCAACCTCTTTCGCTCCGTCAGACACTTTCTTCCTCTCTATCGCTCACTCGCTCATTTGCTCTACATTGTAAAAGGGGGAGGCTGAATCTCTCTCTGTATCCTTGACAACATTAGAGTAGCTAAGCCTAACTGGTAGAGATGTGAAACGGTGTGGAGACAAACGAAAAAAGAGAAGAGGGCAGCATAAGAAAGGGAGGGACGGAATAAACGATGCTGCTGCTCTCTAGTAAGTCCGTCTTCTCATTGGATTGCTGTGCCATTCAGCAAAGTGGCTGGCTGATGGTTGTCTCCCAAACCCCTCCCTCTCTAACCTTCTCTACCTCTCCAAGGCTCTGTCTCTCTGCCTTTGTATCTCCCCAGGGACTGGACTGCTTTAAAAGATGAGCAGCTTTTCCTTGTCGATCTGAGCTCTCTTGTGCCTGATCAGCACAGCAAAGACAAACAATTATGTCAAACCGAAAGACATTGGATTCTCTTTTACACACCAACACAAAGAAATTAAGGCATCTAGTCACTATGGCCTTTTGTTTTGCAACACCTTTAATAGGCTCTCTGCGTCTCTCATTTTTTATTTATTTTCCCAAACTCTCCCGACCGTGTAACCTGGGGAAAATAGATGTGCCATTTCAGGTTTCTCACACTAGAGAAACCTCAAGCAGGATGGAAAGATATTGGACATTTTGGTATAGTTGAGGGAAAAAAATGTCAGCCTAAAAATGTGGTTGTAGTAATGCACTTACAATCAAAGGTAATGTGGCAAGCATTCTGGCGGGTTGAAAAGTGAAAATGTGGTACTCATATTTCTGTAAGAGCACTATTATAAATCACTTACTATTATGCGGCACAGAGTTTTTACAGTTTTTGAGAAAATAATGAATGCCTTACTTATAGTTTTCTCTGCATATTAAGCTGGGATAGGAGAATGTTTTTTTTACAACAGAAAATGTTACACACTTCAGCTTTAATGACATAAAGCAACCATCTCAAAATTAATTCTGGCTGTCCTGAGGCTCTCAGACGACAGGACAAATTGCAGATCTAATTACAAACACTTAAACCAGAGCTCTAAATATAAAAAAAAAAAATCAAACAATTACATTGTGGAAGAGTATGATCTGGAAAAATAGAGTAAGAGACAACTTGTGTGAGAAAGAAAAGAGTTTATCTTCATAGTCAAAGCGATTCACACAGGTCTGGTTAATCCATATTGATTTACAGCATGAAGCAGCATCAGTTGTGGGAAACTGGGACACTGGTTTGGGGGGGGGGGGGGGGGGTCTGAAACATGAGGATTATAAATCTATTGTTCACTCATGAGAAAGCAGAACAAAAAGATCTGCCTATCTACTTACAGTACAGAGCATGAGGAATGGACAAAGAGCTGAGAATGTCTTCATGCTGGTGGTTATATGAAAAAAAAAAAATTTCCTATGTTGGTGTATAACAAGGATACGAATCAGAGTATGCATTCCAAACCTGTATGATGCTCTTTCTTGCATGGAACACAAAAGGAGTTATCTAGCAGATTGTTTGATCTGCTGTTTTCCTTTTGTGTTCTACAAACAAAGAAAGTCATACAGGTTTTGCACAACATGAGGGTGAGTAAATGATGACAGAACTTTCATTTTTGGGTTAACTATCCCTTAAAATATCAGAGATTAACCTGATTGTGGACAATTTAAATCATCCATCAACATTTTTTAGAAACATACAACGAACACAACAAACAACCAACAACGCATCAAGAGTGTTCAGAGCTTGATAGTTTCTGAACAATTGGAAATGGAATTCAATAGCAGGTTCAAGGCCAGTCAAATTCAAACTTCAGAGTCTATTGGTCTATTCAAACTTCAGATCTTATTATTATTCCCATTTCACAACTAAGCAGTTAAAGGACATATACTTATTTACTTCTAGAAGATTCAATGGTGTTGTAACCCGACCAGCAGAAGCAGAAAAACACATAGTTCGATAGCATCTATGTGCAGTATTATGCAGCTTCGTTCTTCATCTAAGCACATCTCCTGGCATTGTGGATTATGACAGAACCAATGAGAAGTTACTTTTCTCTCACTCTTTTCTTAAGAGCAAGAGCAATGAAAAAACTAAACGAGAGAGAGAAAGGGAGCATTACAGCCAACCGCAGTCAAGCAGATGATGAATTAGAGCAATGGAGGTTTATTGACTCTCTGTTTCAGATAGTTGGAAAACATGTGAGAGTGACATCAAATAACTCATTGCTTTACAATAAAGGGCATTTACAATAATGCTGCCACAGGGAGTGTGTGTGTGTGTGCATGCGTGTGTGCATGCGTGTGTGTGTGTATATGTGCATGCGTGTGTGTTTGTGTACTGACAACTTCACCCTATTCTCAGACACAGGAAATTGAACATTACATTTTCAAGTGGTCCACCCACTGAAAGATATTGCTAAGGCAGTTTTTTTTTAAGTTTTAAAATAAGGGCTTTTAGTATCTAGGTTGAAGAGCCAAACATAGAGCACGAGTAACAAGGGTATATTCAGAGGTTTTTTCTTTATCTAAGAACTTTATTCCTGTTTAATCTGGATTATAAATGAATAGAGCAGTCAAAATAAAATATAAATAATTAGAGTATGAGGGTTTAAGAGATTTAATGCCCTTTGCAATGAATATTTAACCTACGGGGACTAGTTTTTGCAATAAGTCAACCACCCACTTAGACTTTGGTCAACATTTAATGTTACTTGCATTGGTGTTATTTAGTGTATTTCTATCTTTATATTGTGGAAGGCTTTGTTCGGAAAATGTTAACAAAGCATTATTGTGGGGCCTGGGTAGCTCAGCGAGTATTGATGCTGACTACCATCCCTGGAGTCACAAGTTTGAATCCAGGGTGTGCTGAGTGACTCCAGCCAGGTCTCCTAAGCAACGAAATTGGCCCGGTTGCTAGGGAGGGTAGAGTCACATGGGGTAACCTCCTCGTGGTCGCGATTAGTGGTTCTTGCTCTCAATGGGGCCAATGGTAAATTGTGCATGGATCGCGGAGTTTAGCATGAGCCTCCACATGCAGTGCGTCTTCGTGGTGTCAGGCACAACGAGCCATGTGATCAGACGTGCGGACTGACTGTCTGAGAAGCGGAAGCAACTGCATTAATGTTACTTTTTTTTTTTTTTTTTTCTTAACTGAGAAGGAAATACATGCATTTTGACAGGAACAGAAGAATATATAGAGAGTATATTACTATAGAAATCATTTTAAAGAGTAGGGCACACATCAGCATCTTCATGTCTATATTACCCTCTCCACTTTATCAAGAAACAGAGTGTGTAAAACAGACAGTAAGAGACAGGATAAGAAGCAATGACCTTGGTAGCAGTTTGCAGAGGGGATAGACTTCATTACCATAATGAAAGTTCTATGTCAAAATGCATTAAGATGGTACCCCAGGGATTTAGTTTTAAATCAGCTGGATGGTGCTGGACAAATCCTATTAAGCATATGTTTCTACAAATGTTTTTTTACAGTGTACAGAAGAGTGAACAGCCGTTTCATATATATATATATATATATATTCTATAGGATATCCACATACTTTTCCTTCCTCATGATGCCATTTATTTTGTGAAGTGCACCAGTACAAACTGCAGCAAAGCACCCCCACAACATCATGCTGACACCCCCATGCTTCACGGTTGGGATGTCGATCTTTGGCTTGCAAGCGTCACCCTTTTTCCTCCAAACATTTCGATGGTCATTAAGGCCAAACAGTTAAATTTTTGTTTCATCAGACTAGAGGACATTTCTCTTTTTTATGGCAGTTTTGGTGTAGTGGCTTCTTCCTTGCTGAGCAGCCTTTCAGGATATGTCAATATAGGACTTGTTTTACTGTGTATATAGATACTTGTCTACCTGTTTCCACCAGCAACTTCACAAGGTCCTTTTCTGTTGTTCTGGGACTGATTTGCACATTTTGCACCAAACTACGTTCATCTCTAGGAGACAGAATGCGTCTACTTCCTGAGCGGTATGATGGCTTTGTGGTACTTAAGCATGGTGTTCATGCTTAAGTACTA